>PVLC010027285.1:0-22005 GCA_004027655.1 Graphiurus murinus
GTACTGGGGATTGAACTCAGGGGCATTCTACCTCCAAGCTATACCCCCAGCCCTATTTTTTATTCTTTATTTTGAAACCGGGTCTCACTAGGTTGCAGAGTGCCTCACTAAGTAGCTGAAGCTGGCCGCGAACCCGGATCCTCCGGACTCAGCCTCCCGAATGCTGGGATTACAAGCGTGCGCCACCACGCCCGGCTAATTTACTCTTTTTTATGTAAAAATTTAATTTACTCTTTCATATGTAAAAATGTGAAATCTGCAAGTTATACTTCAGTAATCTAATATAGTGAATGCAGGCCATTTTATGTGGACCATTTTGTCTTTCAAATGAAATTTTTGTTTTTATATCCTTATGGAGAACAATATAACTGGAGTGAGTACAGAAATACATTTAGAACACTGTCATATAACTAGTATGATTAATAAAAATGACTGAATTCATACTACAATTTACCATTTTTTTCTCTATCTTCCTATTTCCTTTTTTCCTTCTCTTTTTTATTATTTCCTTAATTCCTTTTTCCTTTCTTTTTTTTTTTTAACCACTTCTTATTAATTGCAACAAATGCTGAATTAAAAACTGACAACTCCAGGGAGAAGTGTTTAGAAATTACCTTCTGTGTTTCAGAGGCATCGATGTTTTCATGATATAGAGAAGAGCCATGATTTGTCATATTTTTTTCTAATCCGGCATATAAGAAAATGAAGTGTACTTGTATTATCATTAGAAAGCTCACTAGTTGAAGCAAATATATGTTATGGAAGGTTGTGTGCAAGATCTCATGGGAACTTGCATAAATGTTAGCAAGTAGTGACTTTCAACAGGAGATGATTTTGCAAATGGAAGCAATAACTAGAGGCATATTTGATTGTACCAATGAGGAAGATGATACTACTATTTAGTATGTAAATGTTAATGATTCTTATCTTATAATGCATAGGATAGCCTTTTGTAAGAAAGAATTATTGAGTGAGCCTCCACCATAAATATTATAAAAATGGAAAAACTCTTATTTAGAAAATCAAAATGAAACTATATTATACAAATATTAAAATTTCTTCATAAATGTCATATTAATTTTGTTTACAAGGGTAGCTTCAAGAGTTAAAAAAAAATTCTGCAAGATAGCTTGGCAAATCCTCATTTCTTTCTTGTTCTCACCTTCAATTCCCTCCACAGAATGATGCACAGTGTTATGGAGTTATGAACTAGGGAGAAGGAGCCTGTGAGTAGGCATATGAAATTTTGATTTCCTCTCAAGAAGAGAATAAAGATTAATGTGAGAAATAATGGAAAACGAGCATAAAATAAGATTCACCACTTATTGAAGGTTTTCCAATATATTTTTAACATCAAGGTATAAGGAGCTTGGAAGTGTATTTTAAGACCCAGATATAGTGTTAGGAGGACCCCACCAAGAGATGTGTGCCTATATGAATGCATCACTTTTAATTTCACTACAATGTATAATTAATTATATTACACCAATAAAATTAATTTTTATTTGATGACTTTTTAATTTTTATGCTTTCATTTGTGCATTATAGTCTCACATCATAATGTAGTTCACAGTGATAGTGACATACATGCACATAGCACTTGGTGGGCTTTCTTCTAGCTCCTTCCCCAAGACCCCCTTCACCATGCAGGATACTGACATTGGCATTAGCATCCTCATGTATGCACACAATGTCAATGGAAGTATTTCCTTCATTAATTCTCCGTTTCCCCCAAACCTTTCCCAAACTATCACCCTTACTCCACTGGAATTTCTCTTCCATTATCCAAAGTCACTGCTATAGCCTAATTGTTCACTAGTTTCTGCATGACAGAAAACATATAACCCTTCACTTTCTATGATTGCATAATCTCACTTCACATAATGTTCTCTAGTTCCATTTGTTTTCCTGCAAATGACATAATTTTGTTCATGATTGTTGAGTAGAATTCTGCTGTATGTATATCCCATAATGTTGTGATCATTCATCTGTTGATGGACACGAGTTGGTTCCATAATTTGGTTATTATGAATTATCCTGTTGTAAACATAGAAATGCATGTATTGCTGTAATATTCTGATTTCAGTCCCTTTGGAAAGATATCCAGGAGTGCTAAGGCTGGATTTCCATTGCCAGTTTTCTGAGGCATTTCCACACTGATCTCCATACCAGATATACTACTTTGCAATCCCACCAACAAGAGTTCCTATTTTCTCACATTCTCACCACCATTCCACCATTTATTGTTTGATTTCTTGATGATTGCCATCCTAATTGGAGTTAAATAGAATCTCAGTGTAGTTTAAATTCACATATCCCTGAATGCTAATGGTTTTGAACTTTTTTTTTCATGGTTTTGAACTTTTTTTATTAGCCATTTGTATTTCTTCTTTTGTAAAGTGTCCACTTAGTTCAATTGTCCATTTCTTGATTGGATTAATAGTTTTTTTTTTTTTTTTTTAGTTTTGTCTCTTTAGTATTTTGTATATTCTGAATATTAGTAATCTATCAGAGAAATAGCTGGCAAAGATCTTCTTCCTTCTGTAGGCTCAATCTTTAGATTATTTATGATTTTCTTTGATGAGTAGAAACTTTATAGTTTAATGGTATCCTATTTATTAATTCTTGTTTTAATCTCCTGAGCTTTGGGGGTTTTATTGAGGAAGTTCCTACTTGCGCCTATATTTTGTAGTGTTGAACATATGCCCTCCTCTAGTAATTTCAAAGTGTTGGTCTAATTTCCAGTTTTTTTAATCTATCTTGAGTTATCTCATGTGCAGGGTGAGAGGTAGGGATTTAATTCCATTTTTCTACAAATGGATAACAAGTTGTGTACAAATAAAAATCAAAATAAATAAATAAATATAATGCATGACCTCAGGAAGTAGACTTGATGTCTGTAGTCCTAGAGACTACAAAGAGGACAGCTCCTCCCCTTTTTGTACTCTAAAAGGATAGAGACATGAGGGGCCTCTAGAACTATGAGCTTCAGCAAAAGGAATGAAATGTATTAGTTTTTCCTTTTGTCATTGGCTCACAATATCAAAAAGTTTGTTGTCTTATGCACAATTGTGTTTTATTCATGGAGAGGTCACAATAGTCTTACCCAGTAGGTATTAAATGAAAATAAACACAGGGAGGTAAAAGAAATTGCAGTTTACTTGAGGAAACTCACTAACTGAAGGAAAGAAAATTAGTGTTCATAGAACACACAAAACTCTGAAAAAATTCCAAGTAGTTATCTTCCTGGGAGTTTTGATTTTTAACAGATGATAATATAATTTGTAAAACAATTCTTCTAAAGCATAAGAGGCTTCCCCAGTTTTTATTTTTAAAGGAAATAAATTAAAACATAATGGAAATATATGAAAATATATTTTTAACAGTGAAGACTAAATGAATTCATGTGGAAATTAATTTAACATGACAAAGACCACCAGAAAACTTTTGAAAATATCAAATTAAGAATAGAGAATATAAATAAAATAAAAAATGAATGTCAATTACCTTAAATCTCCTTAATATTAGCTTAGGAACCTCAGTCATTATAAGAACAAATCCAAACAACATTAAACATATAATTAATATGGATCATCAGATTGAAATAAAAACATACTTTATAATGTATTTATATACTTATGAATCAAAATAAATGTTTTGAGAATATTAATTTGAAACTTCTTGGTATAAATGCTGATCATATGCACATATTTGTTAATTTTACACTCATACTCTTCTAAATAATAGAAAGAATTTAAAAGATCTAAGCCAAAAATAAAAAAAAAAAACAGAAAAGGAAAGGTGAACTTAGAAGATAAATTATTTCAACCCACGTTTAGAAGATGGAAGGCTGATTGTAGAATCAGAGCATTTGGCACAAAGTAGTCTGTGCATAAAAAGCCCAAGTAGATCAATAGTATGAAGTAGACAAAGAGATGTGATGTTAGAAAATCATAGAGATTCCTGACACATTAGAAGTTGGGAACAAGAATCAAGATGGAAAATGAAAGGATAGGCTTCAAATCTATGTAGCAAAGAATGCATATATGTGTTAAATCAAAATTCTGAGAAATAGTAATCTCTGAAATGTTAGGAATTAATAAAAAGCCATAATAAATTCTAGCCAGCAAGAAAGGATAGGTCTTGGGGCAAGGTACTTGCAGCAAGGTTATGTACCAGTTATAAATATACTCAGCAATATCTAAAAACCCAGAGTAATTTAGTAATTTATAATGAAAAATTGAGATGAAAAGAATATAGATTACTTACATTGAACATACATAGGCCATAGATAAGAAGGACAGAACAATTCTAAGCATGTAAAGTTTGTTATGTTAGGATGGTTTGTGAGGAGGACACACTGCTCCTTGATTGGCCAAAGTTATAAGTGGAATGTTGTGGCACCTTGATGGTTGACCTCCTGGGTTTTGAATTAAGGGTTTCAACATACTGGAACTTAGAGCAGGCAGATTTTTGTTGATGGAGGTGGTGGTGATTTGGCCTAAAGCTCACAGATGAATCCCTAAAGCTGTTTTCTCTTCTTTTCTCCATCTTCTGACTCTGTCACTAAATTAAGGATGTTTCCAAATGTTTCACTTTCCATATGTGATATATGTAGAAGTTGTTATTTCAAGAACAGAATACCAGAGAAAAAGAACAAAAGAAAAAGAAAAAAAGTTTTCACTCTTTGGAAAGAACTAACTCTTAATTTATGAAAGAAATAAAGTTAAGATATTTGAAAAATCTACCCTCTCTCACCACCATAGAACAGAATAAAAAAAACACAGGCAAGAAATCTGAAAAATATTTTAAGGAAACTGACTAGCTTAAAAAACTTCCACAATCTGATATTTAGGTTGCTTAATGGCCATCTTTAATGGTCTTTTCACTGGAAAATTGACTGAATTCTTGATGTTTTTAAAGGACTTTTGTGTATACTTAAAATAGGAGTTTTTAAATTTGCATTTCAAATGTATTCATAAAGCCTGACTTCAATGCAAAAGAGGACCACAAAATGGCAAAAGAGCCCAAATGGATTAATGTAAAAGTAAGAACTTTTAAAAACATTATCACAGCAGTGTTTGGCTAAATATTCTGCAAAAGAGGTTGAACAGCCTTTGACTTTTAAATTACTGTCTGTGGGATGATGTTTTCATTTACTTCCCAAAGCATTGATAGCTATCCAACAGAAACTGGCACCAGTCTTACACTTTAACTTTCTTATATTTCCTAAAGCCATTTCCAAAGCAACCTGGAGTCCAAACCAGGTACAGAATAGAACTGTCATGTGAAAATAACACAGATTATATTAATTCCTTTGAATATTCATGTGCTAAAATAAAATAGCATAAACACATTTTTTAAAAAAAAAATTATATCACACAAGAGATAGAACAGTGTGCCATTCTAACAAATGTAGTGGTTTAAATTTTGAATCACTAAAAATTAAAATTTTCATGAGTTTGCTTTGTTTATCTTACAAGACCAAGCCAAATAAAATTCTGGCTAAGGTTTGTCAAATTTATAAAATTCACAATAGTTAAGCAAAATTAGATATATATTGAGATGTAAATATTAAGGGTTGTAGATGAATGCTAATCCTTTAAATAAAAGTGTAAAGAAAATTTAATTTATACTTGGCTGGAATGCTTTAGTGAACAGATCTGTGTTAGCTCATTTTCATTATTGATTTTTAGATTAAAATATAGAAAGAATGAAAATTTAGTTTATATTGAACACATATTTAAGAAGTTGTAAGAAAGTTACAAATTTACTCTTTTCTGCTGAAGTTTTAGTAATTTTATAACATGCAATCAATTGACAATAGACATAATAGAAACAAAAAACATATAAATTTGATTATATGCTTAGGTTTGTGGCCACAAACATTCTGTATGAGACTCAAACAGGGATAAGATGACTCAATTCTAATTAGAGCTTAACAAAACAGTAGGGGCTTGAGTTCTTGGGGAGGGGAGGTGGCACAGGCTGGGGGTGATTGTGGAGAAGAGATGCATGACAAAAATTTTGTCCTGTTATGTACATGAAGTTCTTCAGGTAATAGACACTAATCTGCCTGAGCCAGGTGGAAGACTCTGAATTAATTTTTTAATTTATTTTTTCCCTGTGTAGATGTTTCCTAGAAAGAAAAGAGATTTAATAGAAAAGCTTCTGTTCTTTACTTCACTAATACAGAAAGATGTAGATTTATTTTTTTATTTTTTTTACAAAAGGATAGTTTATTATTTATTTACTACTTATTTATTTATTTGTTTGTTTTGTAAAAGATGAAAATAGTAGAGAAAAGCCTGGCCTTTTCCATTCTATATTAGCTTTCAATCAGTCAGTCTGCCGTCATTACTTCAAAGTTCTTTACTTTTGCACAAGTTATTTCCCTGACTGGACCAACCCTAATTAATCACCCTGACATTTTATAGGTTCTCCAAGACCTATTCAGATGTCACCTTTTGTGACATCTCCCATGTTTTCTCTGAGACATGAGATGCCACCAGACATTTATAACCACCTTTTTCCCTAGACCTTAAGCGTTCTGATGGCAGAATCTTGTTTCTATTTTTATTTTTCAGTATTTTAGAAGATTAGAATTCCAGTGATTAGCATAATATATGACATAAATATCATTTTTCTCTTACAAATTCAATAATGTGTTTAATTCACAGGTGAGAAAATAGTATGTATTACCTTAAATTATTGCTTTATTTGGGGGTGTCATTTAAGTATTTCTATGCTATGTCAGAAAGCCATCAGTATTGGGCTGAGAGTATGGCTCAGCAGTACACCACTTGCCTAAAATGCCTGTGGCCCTGGGTTTGATTCCCAATACAGAGAAAATAATAAGTATTAATGAAGAGAAATATATTTAAGTGAGTAAAATGAAGAGTAATGAGAAAGTTGAGTTTCTATTTTATAGAATAACTTAATAGAGACTTGACTGACAAAATTATATTTGAACTGAAACCTAAAAAAAGTAAGGGGAAAGATTTCAACTTACAAACCTAGAGAGAATAGAATTCAAACTATAACATGGTCCCTGAGAAAAAGATATTTTGATCAAAGTTATTGACTTAAGTAACCAAAGAGAAAAAGTGACTCATTATTGAAACTACTCTTATCCCTTCATGCAACATTCAACAAATATTTAGTAATTGATTTATTTGTGAACACTATTCTAAAGACAGTACATGAATTCAACATTTTAATGGAACATTCCTTGAGTATGTATTTCTCTCTTCTGAGAGGCTTGCAATTCCCTTAGTACTCCAGTTAAAACACTTCCTATCTGCTTCTAGGGGGTAAGATCAGCATTTCATCTGTGGGATTGCCACAAAAGATTTACTTGCAAAGTGGTGTGTCACTTATTTATTTGAACCTCTGTTCTGAAAATTGACGAAGATATATTGACCTCAAAAGATAAAAATCAAAATTCAATAAAATATTACGTAAAAGATCACCTAGTAAATGTAGCACGTATTCAAAAATTGTAAAAATATAGAATTATTTATGCTAGACATCATTGTGGACATCTGATTTTAAATTTAATTGAATAGTTAAATAACATGAGCAAATTTCCAACTAATGTGATAGTGAATCTGCCTTTGCTCTCTTGAATACAAGGTTTAATATTGAAAGTCAGAAGGGCTGTTCTCATCCTCGAAATGCTAACAAGTGATAAGAAGGGTGAAATACTTTTTTTTGTATCCCCACTACCTGGCAGAAAAACAGCATAAACTTTCATTACTAGACACAAAATTAATTATAAATGTTGGAGAGGAGCTGTTGTCTTTTCATATCCGTATCACTCCCCTATGCCTAACTCAAGTCCTACTATCAAGTAAGTGCTCAAAAATACTTGAGAATTAAGCATTCAGGATATTGTCAGGATAATCAAATAAAAAAAAAATCAGGGTCTTCTTGAATGTCATATATGTTCTCACTGGCAATATGAGAAGAATTAAAAAAGAAGAGAACAGGCCAAGCTAAGATCATGACAGGAGGCTTTGTGAGAATTCTGGAGGCCTGATGTACCCCCTTCATTCTTTTTTTCTTTCTTTTTAAAATTTATTTATTTTTATTGATGCATTGTAATCAAACATCATTATTAGGTACAAGCTGATAGACACGTACATGCACACATCCCTCATTTAACCCTTCCCCAATTCCCACCCCATTCCCTCCCTCCTAATGTTCAGTTTAGTGATTGATTTTGATATGTTTGTGAAAGTACATCATGTGCATTAGGGTGTTTCCCTCCCCACCACCCCATCATCTTCAGTTAAGTCACCTTCTTGCTCATACAAGGTTTCTCCTTCTTCATCTAGAATCTCTCTTTTTAAAAAATTTATTGGTGCATTGTAATCATACATCTTTGTTAAGTACAAACTGATAAAGGCATACATGCACACATTTCTCATTTAACCCCTTCCCCAATTCCCACCCCACTCCCTCGCCCTCCTTCCTTCTCAAGTTCAGTTTAGTGATTGACTTTGATATATTTGTGAAAGTACATCATGTGCATTAGGGCATCCCCCCTCCCCCGTTGATCATCTTCAGTTAAGTCAACTTCTTTGTTTATCTAGGGTTTCTCCTTTTTCACCTGGAGTCCCTCTTATGCCCCATCTTCTCCCTAGCATCTGCATATTAGGGAGAACATATACTTTTTTACTCTTTGTGACTGACTAATCTCACTTAACATAATGTTTTCCAGTTGCATCCATTTCCCTGCAAATAACATGATTTTGTTCTTCTTCATGGCTGAGTAAAATTCCATTGTGTACATATCCAATAGTTTTGTAATCCGTTCATCTGTCAATGGACATCTTGGCTGCTTCCATAGCTTGGCAATTGTGAATTGTGCAGCTATAAACATAGATACGCATGCGTAGGTCTGATATTTTGGTCTCCAAACTTTTGGGTATATTCAGAAGTGGTATTGCTGGATCATATGGTAGATTCATTCCCATTCATCTGAGGATCCTCCATACTGTTGTCTAAAGTGGTTGCACTAGTCTGCAATCCCACCAACAATGTATTAGGGTTCCCACTTCTCCACACCCTCACCAGCATTTGTTGTTGATCGTGTTTTGATGATTGCCATTCTGATTGGAGTTAGGTGAAATCTCAAGGTAGTTTTCATTTGCATCTCTCTGATTGCTAATGATGTAGAACATTTCCTCATACACTTATTGGCCATTTGTATTTCTTCTTTTGTGAGGTGTCTATTTAGATCCTTGCCCATTTTTTGATTGGGTTATTTGTTTTCTTAGCTGTGAGTTTCTTGAGTTCTCTGTATATCCTAGATATTAGTCCTTCAGAAGAGTAGCTGGCAAAAATTTTCTCCAACTCTGTGGGCCCTCTGTTGAGGTTCTTGATAGTTTCCTTTGCTGTACAGAAGCTCTTCAGTTTAATGCAATCCCATGTATTGATCTTCCTTTGAGTTGCTTTTGCTTTTGGGGTCTTGTTGAGAAAGTTTTTACCTGTGTCTGTGTCTTGTAGTGTTCGTCCTGTGCCCTCTTCAAGTAGCTGTAAGGTCTCTGGCCTGACTTCCAGGTCTTTGATCCAGCTGGAGTTGACTCTTGTGCAGGGTGAAAAAGTGGATTTATTTCCATTTTCCTGCATATGGTTAACCAGTTTCTCCAACACCATTTGTTGAAGAGGCTATCTTTTTTCCAGTGTATATTTTTGGCTCCTTTGTCAAATATCAGTTGGCTGTAAGTGCATGGGTCTGTTTCTGAATCTTCTATTCTGCTCCATTGGTCTATGTGTCTGGTTTTTTGCCAATAGCATGCCATGCTGTTTTTTATTACTGTGGCTTTGTAGTAGAGTTTGAAGTCAGGTATTGTGATACCTCCTGCATGGTTCTTGTTGCTAAGAACTACTTTGGCTATCCTGGGCTTTTTGTTTTTCCAAATGAATTTAAGGACTGATTTTTCTATGTCTGTGAGGAGTGACCTTGGTAATTTCATGGGTATTGCATTGAATCTATAGATCAAGTAGGCAAGTGGTATCTGATCGTTACACCTAATCATCTCTCATAGTCTCATCTCAGAGGCAACCACATATTAATAATAAATAGCACTTACTGACCCCTCCACAGGTGCCAAGAATTGTTTTAAGTAATTTACATGAAGTAATTCCTTTAACCTTTAATCATTTTATGAGAAATAGAGGCAGTAAGAATTTAGAGAAAGTGCTAAGATCACATAGCTAGTAAGTGGTAAATTTGAAAATTTGAACTCAAGTAGTCAAGCTCCAAAGTCTGTACATTTTAAAAGAATATGTACTTGTATTGGTGCATTATAATTATACATCACAATGAGGTACAAAATGTTACGAACATACATGCACACAGCAGTTGGTTAGTTTTCCTCTGGATCCCACTCCACTTCCTCTTCTTCCCCATACATCTTATTGAGATTGGAATTCCTAATTTTGCATATGTATGTGACATTATTTGAAATGATTCCTTCATCAATATTGACTCTTTCTCTATTCCCCTAGGCCCCCTCTATTACTTTGCTGGTGTACTTTGAACCACAATGTCTTTTTGTAAATGCAGTTCTAATATAAAGTAATAAATAAAATGGTACACTCATATTTCAGCATGTATATTTTAAGAAAAGTGATAATTTCATCCATGAGATGAGCAAGAAGGTTTCACTGATGTAATGTCCACAAGATAGTGTTTTAAAAGTTAAACTGAAATTTTTTTTCTTTTTTTTTTTTTTTTTGCAGTACTGTTCTGGGATGGAACCCAGGGGCATTCTACCTCTGAGCTACATCCCCAGCCCTAACTTTTTTTAATTTATTTTTTTATTTTGAAACAGGGTCTGACTAAGTTGTGGAGGGCCTCACTAAGTATCTAGGGCTGACTGAGAACCCTGATTCTCTGGTCTCAGCCTCCCAAATACTGGGATTAAAAACCTGCACTACCACACCTGTCTTAATCTGAAATTTTAATAATAAAAAAGTCTTCAGTTTACGTTTTGAGTTTAAATATATTGTATCTAACAGAAGCTCTATTTAGCTCTTTTTCTTCTCCAAAGTCTACTAGCCAGGTGCTGTTGTACAAACCTGTAATTCTATATACTAAGAAGACTGATGAAGGAGTATCAAAATTTGGGAGCCATCCATGGGAAACTTAGTGAGACCTTGTCTCAAAACACAATCATAAATAAGTAGGTCTGGACATATAGCTCAGTGGTAGAATGTGGTGGCTGCTAAATCACCTGTGCATTTTAACTACTATAATAAAATGTGGGGTTTATTTTTCCCCTCACTGAATGTGAGTCTTATAATTGAACATGCTGGCTCCTTGGAGAGTGCAAAGCCCATAAGTACAAACAGGTCATGAAAGAGTAAAGAAAGATTCACTGCTTGCAGCAAGCAAGAGGTGCACTGCAGTTAATTCTCAAAATGATATACCACTGAAAAAAGAAATCAACAAGCTTTTATTAGAGGGAATTTATTCATATTCCTATAGGAAAGACTCATTAACACCTGTGAGATGGACACATACGAATGAAGGGGAGTTCAAGGACACACCTATGTTAAAAACAAGGGCTAATGAAAATGCCTCTGGGTGGACTTTATTTAAATAATAATAATAATAATAATAATAATAATAATAATAATAATAAATAATAACAACAACTTCAAGGAGTGTTAACAGTCACTTAAAGGAACACCATCTCCTCCCATTCCTCCCTGCCCCCAAAGCATAAGTTATTGCTTATGAACACCTGCTTAATGACTAACATTGTGACTCATTTTGACACACAGCTGTGGCATTTTTGAATCCAGAGCTTAGGTTCAAAAGACTGTGCAGCTTTCATTCTTGTCCTTTTTACATTCTGCTGACAAGTGAATGAGCCTGAGTTAAAGAGTGAACGGCCATGTAGAGAGCTGATCCAAATGAGAGACAAAGAAGATCAGCCCAGTCAGTAACATATGTATCAGCCATGCTTCATCTCAAAGAAACCTGCCCAACTGTTGGCCAAATGAGCAAATCAATGCTTTGAGATTTAGTCCCTATGTTTTGAAATGGTTTGTGACATAATAAGCTAAATCACTCATTAGGTTTCACTATAAGTCATGATGAAGATAGACAAACATGGGAGGAAAGAATAAAAGTTTGTGTTATGAAAAGTTAGATGTACAGATTGAATTTATTTCATTCAGTTTGCCAGAAATTTCTCAAATTTATTTGGCTTACCACCTCCTTTTAGAAAAAAAAATACTCACAGCTACTGAATACACATTCTCCAAAAAGACATAAAATTGATCAGCAGGTGATAAACATTAGTAAATACCAGGTAAATGTGAATCAAAACCACAATGAGATATTACCTCAAACCAGTTAAGATGGGGATTATTATAAAACAAAATTAAAATATTGGGGAAAATGTAAAGAAAAAGGAAACTTTATAAACTACTAATGTAAATATACATTTAGATATAAAGGTATATCTAAAGCAATAAATTTGGCAAGATGGAAGTGCATAGTGTGGAAATTGCATTTTATACAGTGATATGAGAAGACTTCTGATGTTATTTGAATAGTGAATTGAAGGTGTAAAAAAGATATTTTTCAGGCAGATATATCAACAACATGTACAAATGGCTTGCTAGATATAGAGAAAGTACATTGAAGGGAACAAGTGCAGATGAGATAAGAGAATTACTAAGGACACAATTAGATAATAACTAGGGTCAATTGTTAGGATTTATTCTTTTACTCTGATAAAGATGGCAAAATACTGCAGAGCTTGAGTAGAAGAAAGACATGATCTAATACACATTTAAAGGGATTCATCTGGCTACTGTTTCAAAGTAGACTCTAGAAAAGCATGAGTAAGGTCATGAAGACAATCTGAGAAAGATCATGAGGGCTAACACAATTATTCCAAAGGAGAGATAACTATGGCTAGGATTAGAAAAATAAGCAATTGCACAAGTGAAGATATAGATATATATCAAAATTAGAACTAGAAAGCATTGTTGATGCTTGATATAGTAGGATACTCAAGAAAGAGAAGAAGTAATGGCTACTCCAAGTTGTTAGACAAACAATAAACCTGTTACCATTTATTAAAATTTAGAAGACTTCATGAGGGATGTATTGGAAGGTAGGAAAATAATTAAATTAAATGATTTCTTAGTTTTATTTAAAAGAAGTCTTCTGAGGTGAAGATTTCCTAAAAGTCATAGTTTGTGGGATAGACATTTAATAATCTAATCATTTAATATTTCACAAAGTTTGCTTAGGAGAGTCTCAACTCTAATAAATACACACACATACACAGATATAGAGGTAAACATTAAATATAATGACCTGAATTTGGATTAATATGTAATTGACAAATTATTTGCCTACATGAGAGTCCCAAATTCAGGCACATTTAGACCACTGCTTCTCAGAATCTCGGACTTTTCTGGAATGCTGAGTACAGCAGATGGTCTTACAACTTGGCTTCATAGTGAGATGTTCAGAAGACAGGTTGGCATCATGTGTGAGAACAGAATGCAAGATAAAGGGAAATGCTGGCCCGCTTACACGCAATTCAGTTCTCTGGGGGAAAGAAGTGTACAGAATTAACAAGCTTCCATTTCTGCTTATGGCACATTTTTCTGTCCAGTTGCTCAGTCTGAGTAAAAGCAGCCAAATTTGTAAACATAAATGAGTCACTTAATTTCTCTGTTCACATGACAAAAAGCTGTTTACTCACACATCCTGCATTGGGATTCCTCTTGAAGGTGAAATGCTTGGTTTGTAATTCTACTAACAACTACTAGAACTAGTTATATATGGCATATATGGCACGTTTTCCTCAATCTTATTAAAACAAAGATTCAATAAAGAATGCATTAAAAATATTGGAAAATTCCATTTGGGGTACAACTTTTGTATATTGTTTGTTAAATTCTGTGGGAACAGATTTATATGTTTCAGATAGGAGTTGCAACATCAAAAATTGTGTATGCAAACATACTTTAAAATATAGATTGTGATATTGCTATTGCTTTGAAATTAAGAGATGGCTTTCCTTTCTTAGAATCTTTGGTTGTATCTCTAGAAGCTGCTATGTGGACATCTATTGGGTTAAAAGAAAAGAATAGCACCCTGTTATTTGTCTAATTCTTCCTGGTACAATGACAAATAAGGCTTAAAAGTATGAGATGAGCTTACTGACTAGAATACAATATAGCTCTGCAACTACTGAATGTCAACTAATTTTTGTCTATAAAATTAGTAATGAAGATAAGATGTTATTTAACATTATTTAAATATATGTATTATAAGCTCTGGCATAAAAATGATAGGATACAATTTCAGTTGATAATTTTGATTGTCTTAGATTCACGTTTTTATTTTTCTTTAAAAATGTATCTGTATTAAAATATCCTAACTCCATTTATTTTGTATATTTAAGGCAAGTTAATATTTGGATATATACATACACATTAAAATTATTGTGAAGAAGTCAGAGAGACTCCAGATAATGGAGGAGAAACCTCGCTGGAGCCAGGGAAGTGGCCTAAAGGAAAAGGAGGAGGAAGACTGAGGTTCATTAATAGAATTACTACCATTGACTATGTGTACATATGTGAAAATACTAATGTAAATCTCAGTACTCTATATTAGGAAGGGGGAGATGGGGAGGTGGAGGGGGGAACCAAGTGCAATGTGCATGTATGTCATTGTCAACATGATTGACATTATGATGTGAGATTGTAATGCACCAATAAAAGCACATTAATAGAATTATGACAATCAAGCAATTTGAAGAGTACATTAACTTACATAGTTGCCTTTTAAGAAATTGCTTTATGGAATAATCATCTAAAATTTACACTCAACCTATAATAGTTTATTGTACACTGTAAGTTAGATACTTATACAGCAAGCAGCCTTGATAATACAAATTGCGTCTCACTCCAGGACACAGAGTGGGTTAGTTTTTTATCCAGGATATTAAAGATAATATCTCCTAAGGGACAAAGGTTTGACAGTTATGTGTGCAGATCAGATGATGATGATGATGATGATTATTATTATTATTATTATTATTTTTCAGTACTGTGGATTGAACCCGGGGGATTCTACCTCTGAGCTATACCCGCAGCCCTATTTTTTATTCTTTATTTTGAAACAGGGTCTTACTAAGTTGCAGAGTGTCTCACTAGGTAGCTGAGGCTAGCCGGGAACCCGATCCTCCGGTCTCAGCCTCCTAAATGCTGGGATTACAAGCGTGCACCACCATGCCATGCACCCATTTTTTATTCTTTATTTTGAAACAGGTGTCTCTAAGTTGCAGATGGCCTCACTAAGTACCTGAGACTGGCTGAGGTTGGCTGCAAACCCGAATTCTCCCGTCTCAGCCTCCCAAGTACTGGGATTACAAGAGTGCACCACCATGCCCAGCTAGATCAGACTCTTTCTAAGACTGAAGGTTTCCTAAGCATGTGGTTCCTCAACTCTGACACAAACTGTCTGAGTATGCAAATTCCCTGGTCCAGCTCCAACAGGGAACTTGAGTGAAAAGGGAAACTGACACCATAGACCTTTAACTCAGGTTATCTGCTGTGTAGTGAATAATAGAGACATTGTGTCTCCCAGTACCCATAAAAATGTGGCAGGCTGGCCTATAAGCAGGATAAAATTGATTA
The DNA here is from genome assembly GCA_004027655.1 of Graphiurus murinus. Lineage (NCBI taxonomy): Eukaryota > Metazoa > Chordata > Mammalia > Rodentia > Gliridae > Graphiurus > Graphiurus murinus. The sequence continues at coordinate 15,688 of PVLC010027285.1, forward strand.
TCTTCAAAAGTTTTGGCTGTAAGGGTGCTTTGTGATTTGATAATATTGTTGAATTAAAACACCTCTATAAATATGAAATAATAATAAAGTATATGCATAGTTTATTTGTATGTTAAAATATAAAATTTACTAACATAATGACTAGTATTTGTGATTTATATTACATATAAGAAACAGCATATTTCTTAATTTCTAGTAATAAATAATTTTGTTCTTCTTTATGGCTTAGTAAAATTCCATTGTGAGTATATACCACATTTTCATTATCCATTCATCTGTTAATAGACACATAGGTTGGTTCTATAATTTGGCTGTTTTGCATTGTGTTGCTATAAACATGGATATGAATGTATATCTATAGTATTCTGACTAATTATTTGGAAAAACACTGAGGAGTGGTATAATTGTGTAATCTGATGGTTTCATTTCTATTTTCTTTGAGGAACCTCCAGACTGATCTCCAAAGTGTTTATACTAATTTGCAGTTCCGCCAGCAGTTTATAGTTCCTATTTCTCTACATCCTCACTAGCATTTGTTATTATTTATATTCTCAATGATTGCCATTCTAATTGAAGTTAGATGGAATCTCAGTGCAGTTTTATTTTTATTTTTTATTTTTTGTAATTCCCTGATTGCTAATAATGTTGAGCACTCTTTTTTCATATATTCATTGACTTTTTGTATTTCTTCTTTTGAAAAATGTCTATCCAGGTCAATCGCTCATTTTTTTGATTGAGCTATTTGTTTTATTTTTAGTGTTTAGTGTTAAGTTTTTAAAGTTCTCATATTCAACTGCAAATTTAGCTGTCCAAATTAATTTTCTCATTTGGGTACTAGATATTTTTATAGTATATGATTAAAGAACACTTTATTATTTGTTGTGGACTCTAAAACTACGTTTCCTCTACTTTTCTTAGTATTTTTTGACACTTTAAATTGACTCTTTGTAATTAATTCAAGAAAATACCAACACTTTATGACATCTGAAAATAGAAAAAGTACTGATGTGTGATATTTTGATGTCAAATAATGAGTCAAGCACTTTGTTTTTTAAAGTTATTAACCTCTTTAGTGAAGAGCTAAAGTATTCATGAATTTTCTCTCTTTAGAATTCTACTTAAGTAATTTGAATTTTTCTATGTCTTAATTTTCTCATTTTGTCAAAAATTATTTAAATTTAGCACTCTTAATTAAAGACTGATAAAAAATAATGTAACTTTATTTTGTAAATGTAAACACACAAAGAAAACTTGTTATGAAAATAAGTAAAAATTTAAAACAGTAGACATTTTTACTTAATTGAAAGTTTTGTTCACAGCAATACAACTCTAGGTAAATAGAGATTTATAGATGTATTACTTGTTTGCATTTGTGTATATCCACAATGTATGCAATTGAGGTGTTTTGTGGTGACATTCAGAAAATATTTTTGATGCAGATGCTGATATCTCTTCAATTTCATATTTTTTTTTTAGGTTTTGTATTATCAGTGGTATCAGTACTGTGTGTAAGAAGATTATACATTTTACAAATAATTTATACACATTATATATTTGTAACTAACCTGTATATGTGTGTGAATATTGAAATTAAATATCAAAATATAGACAGGTAAAATAATGCATTCTTGTTAAGAAAATGACCTTCTTATTCCAAGTTGGAATAAGAAGGACTAGCTTTTATTGGAATAAGAAGGACTTGGAATACAAGGACTGGTTAAATCAAAAGTGGTTTGTCCTCTCCTGTTAGATGAACTGAAAACATGGACAAGAAATACTCAGGTGGAACTGTAGACATTGTCTTTTAAAATATAAGAGATTTAAGTGAGGCAATGGCATACTATATTATGTTTCAGGAGGATGAAAAAACTTAAAGTAACATTTGTAGTAGGAAAATCAGTTACAAGAGTACTGATTTGGTTTGGAAGAGAGATGATAAGAGGCTATGACGATAAAAAAAACATTGATTTGCAATTTCTGCCTAATTGCAAACCAGGAACAAAAATAATCCATTTTCTTTTTTAATTCACTAAATAATAAGCTTTAGCTACAGTTATATAAAAGTTTTACACTGGTGAGATTATAAATTTATGACATTTTAGAATAAAATTTTAGTATTTCAATTTTATAAAATTTTAAAACAGATTTTAATATTTGGTATCTGATTATACTGGGAAGTTGTTTATATTATAAATATGTTAAGTATATTATTTTTTAATTTAAAAATAGGTTACAAATGTTAGAATTTAGATATATATGTAAAATATACTAAATGCATAATCTAGAGAATACTAGAATAAAATATATGACAGAAAATACAAGAATGAGATGAAGCTCATTTGTTTTCCCCCAGAGCAGTCATAAACTACATTTGCCCTTTTATTTATACAGACACTGATAAAGGCAAATCATATTAGCAGGGCTACTGATTTGGAGTGTCTAAAACTAACAGATGCAGAATGTACTGAGCAATTCTCTATGTAATGATTAAAAATTCAGTAAAGTAATGAGGCTGTCACATTTAATAGAAGGCAGCATTCAAGATAAACAGATTTGTGTGCACATTTGTAATGTTTTCCTTCTCTTGAAGAAGTACTAGTACCACAGAAACTTTGCATTAAAATTCAATGAGTCAATGAAAATTCACACTTATGCTCATAAATCAAAATTCTGACTCATATTCCAATTTGCATAGTCTTTTTAAAAGTCTATGATACTAAAATAAGCAAAATATAATTGAAACTTTGAAAAATATCCAATTTAATTAGTGAAAATATTTGGTACTGCCAAATTTAATTTGGTTTTTCAATATAATTTTATCTGATATGAAGAGTTGTGGAAATCAAACTTTAATAGGAACATAAAATAAAATTTAGATTTTATCAACTTGTAAAAATTCAGAATGTGATCATATAATAAAGTTAAAGGACCTCACTATACTTTGACAAAGTAGGGATTCTGGAGTTGTTTTCTAAATATTGAACTATCTGGAACTTGTTTTTCTTATCAATAGCAACTTGCTGTTTATCAACTTAAAGCAAAGTTTTAATACAAATTGATGGAAACTTTCGGAATGACTTCAATTTTAAATAAGTGAAAATTTTCAAATTATCAAGGGTACTTAAAGAATGGAAATATAAACAACAGAAGAGTGAATTTTTAAATACTGAAGGAGTTCAGGCTCACAGTGATTAGGATTATAGTAAAGGACCAATCTACATTTTTTATCACTTCCTTCAAATAAATGGGTTATGTTGTGCCTGGGAACCTAGACTTGGACCTCTATGTACTTTAGAATGATATAGCTATAGAAGATATATTATTTTCTAGCAGGTGAAAGGCAGAATCCAGAGACATCTGATGACTTTAAGGAATAATTTTACTTTGATTAACTAAAGCTAAATTTAAGTATGCATAGAGAATTTTTGGAAACTTCCAAGATTTGATGCAGATCTTTTTGAAACAAAAACATAAAATATATTTCTGGTTACTAAAGATTGAGAATGCATCAAATATTTATAAAAAGTAATTATAGTGTTTATTCTCAAATATTGTTAACCTTATTGTTGTTGAGAGCACTACTGTTCATTTGTGAATGAGATAATGGCTGTGGGGTAGGAAGAGTGCTGAGTCTTAATTTTTCAATTTCTCTTTATTTCATTTATATTGACCAGAGTCACTTACCTTTAACTCTATTTATTAAAATTTCTGGATTTCCTTGCATTCTTAAGCCATTTTATCTATACTATTTATTTACATAGAGAAACAAAGCAACACAATTATGCACACACACATGCACACAAATGTTATTTAATTTTCTATAGTACAATTTGTAAAATAAGCTTTTTTGGTAATAAACATTCAATATGTCTATTACAGAGTATGCATATAGCAATTGTTAATGGATGAATGAATGATAATTGTTCATGGTCTCAGTGTAGTTGTGTTGAAAACGTCAGATTTGTTTTACATTTATATGCGGAAGTAAAGGACTTAGTGGAACCAATGAGATTTACTCAAAGAATGGCTAATTCCTGAAGAATGTAAAATATTCACAAAAAATAAATTATATGATGTTGGATATTGCCAGAATTTTTTTGAAGGAACATAAAAAACATTAAAAATGCATTTATTTGAATGTATTTATTATAGACTACAATTTACATTCAGCTTTATAAATATAAATTTGATTTCACTACTCTACAAAGTGGATTTATATTGAGAAAGTTCATATAAATAGATGTCTGCATATATGAATGTAGATAGATTATAGACCGATATAGATATAGATAAGTAGATATATTTGATCAGCCAGTCACAGATATATTTGTTTATGAACTCAGCTCTATGTCAAATAATTGGTGTTACATTTATTATGATTGATGAATATACGTATATGGACACATCATTATCATTAAAAATCGTTAGATTTAGGTTCAATCTTAGGGTTGTACATTCTATGTGTTTGAACCAATGTATAAGAACATATCTGTATATCTATTATGGTATATGTTGCACACATAATTTCCTAAAAACTAAAAGTCATAAATGTTCCTCCTATTAATCCTTGTCCCATCCCCAGACCTTAATCTAATGATCTTTCTGTTGTGTCCATAGTTTTACCTTCTACAGAATGTTATATCATTCGAATTATATACTGTGCAGCCCTTTCAAATTTGGTTCTTTTTGTCAGTAATATGCATTTAAGTTCTCTGCATGTCTTTTCATAGCTTGATAGATCACTTCTTTTTTTGTGCTGAATAATATTTGAAAATCTGGATGTACCAGAGTTAATTTACCTACTGAAGGGCATCTTAATGTTTTCAATTTTTGACATTACAAAAAAAATCTGCATGCAGGATTTTATGTGGACATAAATTGTAAATACTTTTGGGCAAAAGCCAAGGAGTGCAATTGCTGAATCATATTAATTTTAGCTTTGTAAAATACTACCAAACTATACTCAAATTGCCTGTACAATTTTGCATCCTCACCAGCAATAAACGAAAGTTTCTCCTCCTCCAAATAGTTTCTAGGATTTTTGTTGTTAGAGCTTAAGATTTTGTCATTTTTAAGTGGCATCTGATAGTATCTTATGATTTAATTTGCATTTCTCTGATGTCCTGATGAGAAGAATCATTGCATGTATTTACTTAGTATCTATATATTTTTCATGGTGAGACATCTATTAAGACTTTTGACTCAATTGTTAATCTAATTGCATTTTTTATCATTGATTTAGAAGAGACATTGTGTGTTTTAAATAACAATCCTTTAAATTATTTGGCTTTTTCAAATATTTTTGCTCAATGTGATTTGCCTTTTCATTTTTTTGATAGATTCTTATTTTAAAATATAGTTATCTATGTGGCATTACAAAAAATTGGGGGATATTTCTCATGATCATCAAGTTTATACAACTTAAGACTATCATAAGCTTATAAACCTTATGAGGAGAAAAGTGGAAAAGCAGATTTATCTGCTTGTATACATATGCATATATGTATATATAATCACAAATATACACATATTACATATTGAGTATATTTCTATGTGCCTGGGATAGCTACATGCATTTTTTTTTTCTATCACACTGTAACATGGGTCTGCTTCTGACTCTGGCAGTTAACAGATGGCCTGTTTCAAAGCTGACATTTTCCTCCTCCCCTCTTTTGTCCTGCCCCCTTTCTTCCCCCCAATTAAGGAATAATATGTTCTTATCAGTTTACTGACCAAAGGGGTGAAGGTCTGGCACCTGTGATTTGAGAAAGAACTAACTGAAAGACAATTTAGACTCTTGAAATAGACTTAATTCTTTTGTTTGGGGAGAATCCAGGGCTTGATTCTGAATACTTAAGTTCACTGTTTTCTTCAATTTTCTAGCAAATCAATACAATTTATTTTTGTTTCTTCCCAAAGGCTTGCCATAATTATTTGATTTGGCAAATTGGTGCAGGTGTCAGGATTTTATTTCAGATTTTGACACCCCCACATGGAACCTGAGTGCATCTCCACTCCCATTATTTGCAGGTCATGCAAGCCAGGCATGGAGAGCCAGCTACTCAGGATTTGAAAGCCAGGGTGACTGGCCTTGGGTAATATTGGTTTTTTTTGTTTTTTTGTTTTTTTTTTAATTTTTATTGTAGTAATTCGTGCAATATAGCATACATCTTTGTTAAGTACAAATTGTTAACAACATATTTGCACACAATTCTCATTTGACCCCTTCCCCGATTCCCTCCCCATTCCCTCCCCATTCCCTCCCCCTCCCTCCCCCTAAGGTTCACTTCAATGAGTGACCTTGATATGATTGTGTAG
>PVLC010027286.1:0-22007 GCA_004027655.1 Graphiurus murinus
CTTCCCATGGTTCCCCTGTTCTACAATTTATATCTTTGCTGTTCTTGCAAGTTTTCTTGTCCAATCTCTGCAGTGGGGGTTTAGGGGTGACAGGTTGTCTTCAGAGATAAAGTTTGAGTGAGAGGTCACAGTTATGAATGCAGGAATAGGATAAAGAAGAGAGTGTGATCCAGCAGAATAAGAGGTTGAGTGTGTTGAGGAGATATATTGTAAAGATTAGAGATGGTAGATAATGATAAGTGACAGGAAAAAGGAGAAAGGAGAAGAGAGGAGGTAAAGTGTTGTGAAGAGGTATTTAGAGGGGAAGGGGGGAAGCATGTAGAAGGGACAGGGAGGGGGTTCAACAGCCTAAGCCAGAGACAACAACACAAGTAATCATCCAAACAAACATATATAATTCAAGGCAATACAAAACGAAAACAGAGTATAAATATATAGAACTTATCACCAAAGAAGAAGAAAGAGAAAAAGGAAAAAAAAAAAAAAGAACCCAAAATCTACAAATAGCAACCCGAGACTAGAGTGATCATTCTGCTAGATCATAAGCACCGAGCTTGAATTTTTTTATTTGCTCTCGCAGTTCAGGCAGAGGACTTCTCTGGCTGCTAGCTTATGTCTCTGGGCTCTCCAGGGCCTGGCTGTGTCTCTCTCTCTCTGCTTTTTGCTTTTGCAGTCTAAATGCCAGGCCTTTCCAGATGCCCTATATGTACTGGGATCCTGTGCCCTTCTGGCCCTGTCTAGTCTCTAGAAGGGCGGATACCTGAGTCTAACCTTTGTATTGTGAACCCAGCACCCCGGGTTGTAGTCCACTTACGGATTCATGGCTAGACTGCTTCAGACTCTGTTGCGCCTTCGCTCACTTTTCCATCTCTGGGGCGGAGCTCAGAAGCCGACCCACGGGAGCTCGCGCTGGTCTTTCTACTCGTTCCGGGCGCTTTAGATGGTTCGGTGATATCCACCTAGGTAGTGCGTGGAGACACGGGGTTCCCCACACCACGCCTGGGCTTTTAGCTATGCCCGCCGTGGATTTTGCAGCTCACAGCATCAGGCTGATCTCTGTTGCTTCAGATCCCCTCTCGGTGGCCTAGCTCCTCGGTGGCGCGACTCCGGGGCGCAGAGCGCCAGATCCCATCTGGGGGCCTGGCTCCTCTGCGGCACGGCTCCGGGGTGCAGGGCGCCGGATCCCCTCTCAGTGGCCTAGCTTCCCGGCAGCGCAGCTCCAGGGCGCAGGGCGCCGGATGTCGTCTCAGGGCCTAGCTCCTCGGCGGCGTGGCACCGGGGCGCAGGGCACCGGGGCACAGGGCGCCGGATACCGTCTCGGGGACTAGCTCCTCCGCGGCGGGGCTCCGGGGTGCAGGGCACAGGAGCACAGGGCCCCAGATCCCCTCTCGGTGGCCTAGCTCCTCGGCCCCCAGCCCTATTTTTTATTCTTTTTATTTTGAAACAGGGTCTCACTAAGTTGTGGAGTGCCTCACTAGGTAGCTGAGGCTGGCCGCGAACCCGGATCCTCCGGTCTCAGCCTCCCAAATGCTGGGATTACAAGTGTATGCCACCACGCCTGGCTACCCCAGCCCTACTTTATCTCTTATTTTGAAACTGGGTCTCACTGAGCACTAAGCTAGCCAAGAACCTGTATTCCTCCTATCTCAGCCTCCTAAGTACTGGGATTACAGGTGTGCGTCACCATACCTGGTTTGTTGACACTTTTATATCTATGTTTATGAGTAATATTGGCCTATAGTTTTCTTGTAATATCTTTGTCTGATTTTGGTATTAGGGTAATGCTGGCTTCATGTAATGAGATAGGAAATAATCCCTCTGCATGTATCCCCTCTGAAAAGAGACTAGGGAACTGGCATAATTTCTTCCTTAAATTATTGGTAAGCCAGGCGTGGTGGTGCACACTTGTTATCCCAGCATTTGGGAGGTTGAGACAGGAGGATCCGGGCTCGCGGCCAGTCTCAGCTACCTAGTGAGGCACTCCATAACTGGGTGAGACCCTGTTTCAAAATAAAGAATAAAAAATAGGGCTGGGGGTATAGCTCGGAGGTAGAATGCCCCTGAGTTCAATCCCCAGTACCGCAAAAAAAAAAAAAAAAAAAAAAAAAATTCTTTTTTACAAAAAAATTACAAGCATGATGGCACATGCTTGTAATCCCAGTACTTGGGAGGCTGAGACAGGAGGATGACAGGTTCAAAGCCAGTCTCAGCAACTCAGTGAGGCTCTATGCAGCTTAGCAAGACCCTGTTTCCAAATAAAAAATAAAATGGGGGTGTAGCCCAGTGATAGAAGGCCCTGGGTTTCACCCTCAGTACCACAAAAAAAAAAAAAAAAAAAAAAGGCAGAATTCACCAGTGGATCTACATGTGTCTACTGATCTCTGTTTTGATTTGAGTTACTTAATAGATATATTCATTTTGTCTATTTCTTCTTGTTTGAGTTTTGGCATTGTCTTTTTGAAGGAATTGATTCATTTCATCGATTGAGGTTATCAAATTTGTGGACTTAGAGTTGTCCATAGTATTCATTATTATTATTGTTATTAACATCCATAGGATCTGTAGTAATGTTCTCTCATTTCTGATATCTGGTATCTTCATATATGTTTTCAAAGGGCCATTTGTAGTTTTCTTGATTTTTTTCTATTGATTGCCTTTTTTCAATTTCATTGATTTACAAGCACTAATTCTTATTATTTCTTCTACTTTATTTGGATTTAATTTGGTAGGTTTTTTCCTAGCTTCCTAAAGTAGAAACTTAGATTATTGATTCTAGTTCTTCCTATTTATGCATTCACTGCTGGAAGTTTCTTTGTAAGCACTGCCTTCACTATAGCTCACACATTTCAATGCACTGTGTTTTCATTTCATTTAGATCAAAATGTTTTTAAATTTATTATTATTTTTTCTTTTTTTCCTTTTGTGGTACTAGGGATTGAACTCAAGGGCATTCTACCTCTGAGCTACACCCCTAGCCCTATTCTTTATTCTTTATTTTGAAACAGGGTCTCACTATGTTGTGGAGTGCCTCACTAGGTAGCTGAGGCTGGCCTTGAACCCAGATCCTCCAGTCTCAGCCTCCCAAATGCTGGGATTACAATCATGCGCCACCATGCCCGGCTTTTTAAACTTATTTTGAGATTTCTACTTTTACAAGTGTATTGTTCAGTCTTCACATATTGGGATTTTCTAAGCTATCTTTCTATTACTGGTTTCTAGTTTAATTCCACTGTGGTTTAAGAGTAGATGTTTTAGTTGGAGTTTTCATCACTGTGACCCAAATACCTGACAAGTTGGAGAAGGAAAGATTTGTTTGGGGCTCACGGATCAGAGGTTTTAGAGGTCATTCACTGACTGGCCAGCTCTCAAGCAGGAACCATAGGGGCAGGTCCTCATGTCATGGTGGCAGGAAGCAGAGAGAGAGAGAGAGAGAGAGAGAGAGAGAGAGAGAGAGAGAGAGAGAGAGGGAGGGAGGGAGAGGGGAAAGGGTGAGGGCCCTATGCATTCCCCAAGGCACGCCCCCAGGAGACAGCCTCCAGCCATGCCTGCCTCAGCACCTGGCTGCATAGCCATGAGCTATGCTCATACACATGAGCTTGGGGCATTTTAAATCCAAACTGTAACAGTAGACATTGTGTGATTTCTGTTCTTTTAAATTTGTTAAGGTGCTTTATGGCCCAGAATGTGGTCTGTCTCGGGGAATGTTCCATGAGAGCTTGAAAAGAATGTGTACTCCCCTGTTTCGGGATGAAGTAGTCTATAGATACTTCTATCCAGTTGACTGGTAGTGTTAAGTTCAACTGAAGGAATAAAAAACTTCCTTTTAGAAAAGCATAAAAAAAGGAAGAAGAAGATTTTTAGGTCCTTGAGTGTTAAATGACCGTTGGACTTAAGTTATCCTTTACAAAGTCCCAGGAAGAGGTTTAAGATAAGTTAAAATGAATGAAATGCCCCCTACCCTAAAATCCGTAAACAAACTGCTTAATTAACCAACCCGCTTAATCAAACGTGTGACTTTGCTATCCTGTTTCACTTATCTGACCTGCCAGGTGAATGCTGTAAAATCTGTAGTTAAAAAATGCCTATGTACTGGACCCCCATAAAAAACCCGTTCCAAACCCCTTCAGGGCTCTCCTCTCCTACCCCTGTGTGGGATGCAGGTTGAGCCCTAACACGAGTTAGTCTTAGAATAAAGCCTCTTGCGTTTTGCATCAAGTGACGACTCTCGCGATTGTTTAGGGTGAGCGCCAGTATTCAGCTGACAGCGTTGGGGTCCCTTTTCGGGGTTCCTACACAACCACTGATTTTCTACTTGTGAGGTCTGTCCATTTCTGATAGAAGGATATGAAATCTCCAGTTATAACAGTGGATTCATTTGTTTCTCCTTTTAGTTCTACCAGTTTTTACCCCATGTACTTTGACACTCTGTTCTTAGGTGCATAATTGTTAAGAATTGTTGTGGAGCTGGACATGGTGGTGCATGCCTCTAATCCCAGTCCTTGGGAGACTGAGACAGAAGGATCATAGGTTTGAGGCCAGATGCAACAACTTAATGAGATCTGTTTCAAAATAAAAATAAAATAAGCCTGGGGACCTAACTCAGAGGTAGAAAACCCCTGGGTTCAATCCCTAGTACCAAAAAAATAATTGTTATGGAGAACTGATCCCTTTATCGTTATATAATGTCCTCTTTATCCTTGATGGTTTTTCTTTTTTTCTTTCTTTCTTTTTTTTTTTTTGTCAGTACTGGGGATGGAACCCAAGGGCAATCTATCTCCGAGCTATACCCCCAATCCTATTTTTTTTTATTTTGAAATAGGGTCTCACTAAGTTGCAAAGAACTTCACTAAGTAGTTGAGGCTGGCCTCGGACCGGATCTCCTGTCTCAGCCTCCCAAGTACTGGGATTACAAGCATGCGCCACCACACCCAGCTATCCTTGAGATTTTTTCGTGCTCTGAGGTCTGTTCTTTTTTTTTTTTTTTTTGCAGTACTGGGGATTGAACTCAGGAGCATTCTACCTCCGAGCTATACCCCCAGCCCTATTTTTTTTATTCTTTATTTTGAAACCGAGTCTCACTAAGTTGCGGAGTGCCTCACTAGGTAGCTGAGGCTGGCCGAGAACCCGGATCCTCCGGTCTCAGCCTCCCGAATGCTGGGATTACAAGCGTGCGCCACCACGCCCGGCTCCCAGCCGTATTTTTTATTCTTTATTTTGAAACAGGGTCTCACTAAGTTTCAGAAAGCCTCACAATTTGCTGAGGCTGGCCGCGAACCTGCAATCCTCCTGTCTCAGTCTCCCAAGTATTGGGATTACGAGCACATGCCACCACGCTTGGCTTAGGTTCGTTGTCATATATCCTGCTTGGTGTTTGTTTTCTGAGCTTCCTGAATCTGTGGTTTGGCATCTGACATTAATTTGGGGAAACTCTCAGTCATTATTGGTTCAAATATTTCTTCCCCGCCTTTCTCTGTTTCTTGTCTCTCATATTTTCATTATGCATAGGTTCTACCTTTTGTAGTTGTCTTGCAGGCCCTGGATATTCTGTTCTGTTGTTTTCAGTCTTTTAGTTTGTCACTGGAGGAGATTTCTATTTAAATATCTGCAGGCTCAAGAGATTCTTCCCTTGGATGTGTCCAGTCTGGTAATGAGCCCATCAAAGACATTTGACATTTCTGTTAGTGTTTTTGATTTCTAGCATTTCTTTGTGTTTTTCCCCCCCTAGAATTTCCATTTCTTTGCTTACACTGCCTGTCTCTTTTTGCATGCTGTCTACTTTATACACTAGATCCTCTCCATATTAATCACAATTGTCTTAAATTCCTGGTCTGGTAATTCTAACATCCCTACCATGTCTGGTTCTGATGCTTGCTTTCTCCAAATCAGACTTCTTTCCCTTGTAATTTTGCTGCCTTATTTTTTCTTGCTAGCTGAACATGATACATTGGGTAGAAGGAACAGCTGTGAATAGCCTCTGGCTGTGTTGGGCAGGTGTTATGGAGGGGAGGCAGCCTGCTGTCCTGTGAGTTAGGTCTGTCTGTCAATGAGCCTTTGCTACCCGGCTAGGAACTTCCCAGCTCCCCCTGTGGGACAAGATGGCTAAAATGGGCTGAAGTTGGGTGTTTCCTTGCTGAGGAGAAGAGCACTCTGGTCTGTGTCAGAATGGTGCCTGTGCCCCTCCCACTACCAGAAGCGGAAGGAATTCTTTTCCAGCATTCACTGAGAGAACCTCTTTGAGCTCCTGGGCAGGAAAATAATAGCTCGGGAGCCTACTATGACCTGAGCCCCTGGAGTGGTCAGCACTCGGTCCTGTCCATATTGAGCCCTCAGCAGTTTACAGGTACAACTCAGGTTTCCCGTGTGGGAAGCTGTGACCCCGCATTCTGCTCTGGGCTGGATCTTAGGGGCAGGGGGTTGCTCCGTGTCCTCACCTCTCTTGTGGCTACAAGAATAATTGGTGGTTTTGCAGCTGCTCAGCGTGTTGCTCAGGACTGAGAGGTGACTCCTGAGCTCCGAGTACGAGGGGCAGGAATCCAGGGTCTCCTTTCATAATGTGGCTGTTAAAGGTGTGCACACCCCTCTGTGCACTGCTTTTACCCGCCTCCCTTAGCTTTAGTATGCTGTGCTTTCGTGTTTATTTCTCTCATAGTATCTTTATTTGCCCTGTGGTTTGTTTGACTCATTGGTAATTTAGGAATATGTTGTTTAATTTCCGTGTGTTTGTGAATTTCTCAAGTTTTATTGTTACAGCTTCATTCCATGTACTGGGAAAACAAGCCCTGTATGGTTTCTGTCATTTACATTGAGGCTTGTTCTGTGGCAAGCCATGTGCACTTGAGAAGAATGTGAATTTTCCTCACTGGGTGGTGTTCTAGATGTTTCATCTAGCTGGTTTATTTATTTGTTTATTTTTTGTGGGACTGGGGGTTAAACCCAGGAGCATTCTACCTCCGAACTACACCTCCAGCCCTGTTTGTTATTCTTTATTTTGAAACAGGTTCTCACTAAATTTTGAAGGGTCTCATTAAGTAGCGGAGGCTGGCCGTGAACCTGCGATCCTCCTGTCTCAGCCTCCCAAGTACTGGGATTACAAGTGTGTGCCACCACGTCTAGCTTTCTAGTTGGTTTATTGTGTTGTTCGCATCTTTTCCCTCTGTGGATTTTCTGTCTAGTTATTTATACTGAAATTGCTTTCTGGGCACCTGGATTTCCTCTCAAGTCTTCTGATTTATGCCACCTGACAGGATACCACCAGGGGAGATTGTGGCATTCTTCCAGGTCACGTTCTCATTGGCTGGGTGTGTTGGTGTCCTACACTGCCTAAGTTCCTGAGAAGGTTTTTGGCCACAGAGCCCTACCCTGTCCTCTGCTCCTGTTTCCTCTCCAGGTCCTAAGTGAGCTTCAGCCCAGACTGTCGGAAGCACAGGAGCCACAAGAGAAGGGGACCGTGCCTGACCACGGCAAGCCGCAGACACCAGCTCCCAGCCTTGAGGGAGTTTTGGATCTGAAGAGAAAAGATATGAAAGGTAAGCAGAGCCTGGCAATTACATTACTTCACACCTTCCAGAGCCCTCTTCAAATTTAACAAATAGTAACAGCTCGTGCTCTAGTCCATCCAGATACTCCAAGGGCAGTGTGGCTAGAGGCAGCCGGTGGGCCTGGTATTGGGGCTGGTATGAGCAGGTAGCTACGGCTCTTGGAATAGGGACCATGGGGCATTACTGTGTTGCTGACATTTTATCCTTGTAAACTAAGTGCCTTATCCTTCCAGTTGTGTTAAGTAAAGGTCCACACTACACTTCTACTTCAGACACCAGTGGGATTGTAAGCTTAAGGGGAGGCAGTTGAACTCCAGGCAGCTACCACTGGGAACAAAGGGGTCCAATGTTTGTTCCAAATAAATGATCAGATTACTCTGGCAGGACACCCTCCTCCACCTGTGGGTGAGGTAGTTTAGTCCAGATCACTTTTCTAAACTACTGTTCTCGTTCTGAAGACAAACTGCAGTGCAGAGGCCTGCCATCTGTCGGTCACAAAATAAGCTGCCCTGCTGCTCCCTCGTTTAGAGCCCTCCCCACCCTCACTCCTAACACTCTGGGAATTGAGTGGCACCAGCTTTGGGGGTTTTTTGCTTGTTTTAATGGAAATGAAGTGCTGGTAAAGTCACAGCTAACTCTGCTTTATGCACAGAGGAAACCAACGAGATCCCCCTTGTCAGTGAGGAGCCTCGAAAAGACAGCCTCGGGCTGCCCCGGGAACCAGGCCAGGAACGGGCTGCAGAGGACAAACCTGTGGGTGCAAGAGGCTTTGGGGGAGCTGCAGAGCCTGGCCAAACCACACAGGTCCCAGCTGCCTTGTTGACAAGTCCAGAAAATCCGGATTCTGAAGACCTTGAGCGGGATCAGCTTGTTATCCGAGATGGGCAGGAGGAGCAGGGTGCTGCCCAGGAAGGTGGGTGAGGCTCCATGGGGCACCTGCGGGCTCCTTTCTACCACGCACTTAGCCCTCTCCATCTCCTTAACCCTGGACGCATCCCCTTGAATTCCATTTGGTAGTTTCTTTTTACTTGTATGTTTGTTACCCAACATCAGGTGGGAGGCAGAGCACACTGTGACACTTCAGGTTTGCGAAATAAACAGGAAATCAAGGGGACTTGGCAGGTGTACGACCTGGAGATAGGACAAAGTAAATGTCCTCCCGACAGGGCACCCACGTGGCCATCTTTGTATCTCTGCCTCCTCCCGTGGAGTCTGGCCTGGTGAATGAATGACTGAAGGGAGAGGACTGAGCAGTTAGTGCATACTTGAGCACTGGAGAAAAGTGACACACAAAACCCTACCTTTGTTGTTGTTTCTTTTTAAAGAAATAGAGAATGGGGGTGTGAGATCAGTACAATATTCTGGGATGTATTTCAGTGCTTGAAGATGTGGAAAATTTCCATTCCCCCCGAGTTATGAACACTTAGGAAGGTATCATGCCTGTGCTCTGGAATAGACCAAGCAACAGAAGTTGGGGAATGTGTTTACTTGCAGAAGTTATCCAGAGTCTATTCAAATCTAATTTTTACTTCAGTCTCTCTTTTGGAAGAATGTCTCTGTCAACCTGCTAACAGCATCCCTTCTCGGGACCCTGCTCTCTGCCTGCCCAGCAATGAGTGTGGAGGGAGGCGGCACATCCCGTGCCTTAACCCGTGGCTCACGTGTGGCAGAGCGCTGGGCAGGAAGCGGAAGAGTTGAGGGTGGACCTGTGTGGTGACCTGCCTCCATGTGCGGTGGTAACGCCTCATCTGAAGAACAGTCCACAGGCCACACAGGCTTGTGCTGTTTCCGTCTCAGGCAGAGTGCAGAGAAACAGAACTACAGCAGATTTTCCAGACATGCTTAAAAAATAAGTTTTAACCTATTTGTAGACATATAAAATGTTTGAGTTAAACTCTTTGAATGGCTAACACATTTTGTTAGCCACATTTTGTTCATCCCACATTTCTTAAGGGATGAATGAACAATTCTGTAGATGATGGATAGCTTTATCCTTTGATTCATAGTAGTGATTCCATTCCCTCTCTAGGACTAATGAACCATTCTAAGGAACGCTAATAACTAGAAACCTGATGTTTTCTAAACCGTGGTACTTGCCTTTAGCCTTGAGGCAATTGTCTCTTTATAAAACTGGGATTTTGGTTTAGTTAGTAAGTAGCTTTCCCATTTCCATCCTGAATATTGGCCTTTTATTTATTTACAGATGAGTCTTATGTTGCTCAGGCTGGTCTCAAGCAATCCTGTCTCTGCTTTCTGAGTAGCTGGGACTTACAGGCTCATGTCACTGCACCTGGCCTCACCCCCTCCCTCCCTTGTGGTGCTGGGGATCAAACCCAAGGCCTCACACATGCAGGGCAAGTGCTGTACCACGGCCAGCCCCACACTGTAGATAGATTCAAAGATGGAGCATTCCTAAGTTGGGCACTCTTGTCTGTACTGGACAAGCATGTGGTTCCCTGTCATTTCCTGAGAGGTGACAAAGATCTCACTGTTAAAGTATAACTGGGATAACCCCAGCTACAGGCATTCTGTGCCATCAAGAAATGAGTGTTTTATATGCTGACTTTACAGGGAGAAACCAACAAAAATTGGCAGATGATGACTACACCATGGATGAAAATGAGGCGGAGTCAGAGACAGACAAGCAGGCGGCCCTTGCGGAGAATGACAGAAACGGAAATGGTAGTAGCAGTGGCGATCAGCTGGGTTGCCTTTCATTTCTCCCTTCTGGTTCTTCATTTTGTCCACTAATGTCAGTAATAACACTGCAGTGGCCCAGCTGTTTGGTAGAAAGCCCCTCACTTGAGGCTCATCTGGCTCAACAGCTCATTCTCAAAATACATCTTTTCATATTTATTCAGGATGTCAATTGTTTCAGTTGGCCAAGTTGTTTAGTTTCTAGAAGCAGAAGTCCTAACTTGATCTTAAAATTATTTTCATGGACTCATTGGGTGATCTTTTCTAAAAAGGGTTAAAGGTTAACACATTAGCATTAGCAGGGAGTTTTTTTTTTGGGGGGGGAGGTAACTGGGGATTGAACTCAGGGGCATTCTACCATTCTACCTCTGAGTTATACCCCCAGCCCTACTTTTTTATTCTTTATTTTGAAACAGGGTCTCATTAAGTTGCGGGGTGCCTCACTAGGTAGCTGAGGCTGGCCTTGAACCTGGATCCTCGTCTCAGCCTCCCAAGTACTGGGATTACAAATGTGCACCACCACACCTGGCTTATCATGGAGTTTTTAGATGTTTTAGCTTTATGATATACTGTTAGCCCTACACAGTCTGTTTTGCGGTCTTGTCTTTGATTAAGAATGAAATTCCAAGGTAGTGTTGCAATGAGAGATTCAGTCCTCTTTCATGACAGTTTCTAGAAACTTGCCTGAGCTGGGACCTGCCTTGGTTGGCTTCTCAAAACGTTTAATATTAGAAAATGATGTGAGTCTTTTTCCTTTTTAGTTTTTAATGCTGAAGATCAGAAGAGAGACACCATAAACTTACTTGATCAGCGTGTAAAGCGGAATCATGTACTCTGACTCAAATTGGAATTGCATATGCCACATCAGAACTGAACAGAGATCACTACCAAATATTCACAAGTGACCGAGTACACAAAACTGTGAAATGTACTAAGTAAAATGTACATCTAAGTGTGATTACTGTGCAGTTTAAGTATGTACTTTCTGTAGGAGAATGAGACTGTCTCTTAGGCAGTTTTGGGGGGCTACTTTTAAAGCATATGATGAGATGTCTAATTTGTCAAAACTTTTTTGGCTAACAGGAATTTGGTAAGAAGGTCAACACCAAAAATAGAAAATAAGTTTTTCCAGTATGGTAACAGTGGTACTTCTTTTTTCTGGAATGTAACTCTGTATTAAAAATAATAAAAAGGCAGCCTATAGGAGAGTCCCTCTGATATGAAGGACAGATTGGCTGCACACAGACAACTCTCTGGTATCACTCTGGAACCCTCTTCTCCACTTGCTGTGCTGGTGCCAGCCTGTTAGTTCTGTTCTCACTGGTATACACTGAATGACCATCAATTCGTGGCCTGGGCACTTGACTGTTAACACTATACTAGCAACAGTTTTAAACATGCCTAAATACAAAGCTGTTCTATGGAAAAATTTTAGAAAGACTACTTGCATAAAAACCTATCATTCTTGATGTACAAATTAGTGTTGTGATTTATAATTTGAATACTTATGGTATATACCTGGTTTCATGTAAGTATATCTTACCAAGAGGAGCAATGATTGGATTAGACTTTGAACAAAACAGCTGCCAAGCTGGAGCTGTCCCCCAGCACGCTCCCAGCAGATCACGGACAGAGGGCACCTGCCTTACGACTGCAGTAATACAAGACACTGACTGATGCTGAAGGATACATGTGGTGTTACACACTAGGGATGTTTAGAAAGCAAGAGAAATGCAGTAGTTATTTTCATAGTTCACACATTTAGTGTGGTAAATGACTTACAACCTGAAAAATCAAGGGTTACTGTTAATTTTGAAAATGACCGTTTAATCATAATCCACGGTGATGATAATGGCACTGTGTTGAACTTGATTTGGTTAGTATTGATGGCAAAATAGGCTCTTACCACTTGTGAATCACTGTCCAATCCCTGGGATGACTTTCTTTGAAGCTCTCAGAAGGGTAAGCAGGAAGACTCACAGGATCTGAGGTACACAGGCCTCAGGGATCACTGGGCTAACCACCTCATCTTCAGAGAGACAAACGGGGCTCAGAAGCTGTGGGTCTCACTGAAGGCTATGCAATGAGCACAGCCCCACAGTTACCCAAGGCAGGACCCGTGTGTTCACAGGAGTCTCCTACTTGAATACTCTTCATGTGTGATAGTCTTCTATTTAGTAACTAAGATTTAACTTTCTACCCAGAAAAGGCAATGAAGAAGGGTATGAGGTGTCTTTGTAAGATTTTTATCTCAGTCCTTTTCCAGTCTCCCCTTGTGCCCCCCCCCCCCGCCCCAGTCTTAGGGCTATTTCTCAGTGGGGAAAAAAAAATCTGTTCATTCATGTTTAATTAATGTGCATACATTTTCTGAGAAATAAAGTACTCTGTTCAACTTTTAAAACTGTTTTCACTGTTTTTAGCTATTTCTCCCCTCCCCTCGGCCCCCAGAGAATGAGAGAGGATGTCAATATCTATAAAAGTAACCGCCTGCTTTCCCACTGGGCCTTACGAGCCCTTGAGGGAGAGAGGGGCCCATTCGAGTTACTCTCCAGGTATACAGACAGGTGACAAGCTCTTGATCCAGCCAAAGCACCCCACTTCCCTGAAGATGGGCTAATGTTTGAATTGTACAGAGGCTGATCCTGTCCTGAAGTGGAAGGCAGTTGTAGCAGAGACAACAGTGGGAATAGATGCACAGGTGGTCTGCTTTCCTGTCTCAGGTCATTGCTTCAAAAGCAAAAATTCTGAACACCTTTGTCAGGTGTAGGGTTAATGATGACAATGAAAACGTCTTGTCATCCTCAGCTTTATTTTATAACCCTTCACAGCAAAAGCAACCAGTCTGGTTCCCTACTCTCCTTAGATTTGGAGATATCTGACATGCCAATGTGCGTTTAGCCTAGTATGCAAATATCAGACACATCAACCAATTTCCATCAGACTGTAACCTGCTAGCCCTCCAAATTCCTCTGCAATCCCCAGCCACCTTGTGTTCTCTCCTAGGTCCTGTGTTTGACCTCTAGTCAGACGACCTTGGATGGCTATTGCCATCAGGATGCCAGTTTACATCCTTAAAAGACAAAGCAAAGCACATGCCCCCAAGTGAGTAAGCTGGTATGAATGAGTGAATCTCATGCTGTACCAAGTTCTGGGAAGGAAGGAGTATTTTCTCTTGTTTATACTACCGTTAATAAAAATGATCTAAATGACAACTGAGTTCTTATACGGGGCATGGCCTAGCCAGGAAAGTCTTCCCAGGGCTATGGTATTTAAGCTGCAACTTGAGGGACGTGGAGAAACTGGCCAAAAGAGCCTTGGGAGTGTGGTAGGCAGAAGGTCCCGGGTTGGGCATCCCTAGGTAAAGACCAGGTCATTAAGCAAAGACTAGTGGGCTTTCAGTAAGGTGTGAAGTGATCAGGATTGGGTCTTTCATGACCATAGCAGCTTTTCCAAGAATAAACTGGGGAAAATATGAGTGTCCTGAAGCCCAGCTGTCTCCATTTCTTCATGCCTCCCTCTATACCTCACCTGACTCTCCAGCCTCTCTCCCTTCACTTCGAGAAAGAGCATTCCCTGTGGCCCCCAGCTACCTTTACTTGCCAAATCCTGTGGGTCCATTTTGGTACCTGTTCCTGGGTTTTGGCTGTATGTGGCCCTGCATTCTGTTCATTTTCCTCTAAGCTTCCTTTACCGCCTTTTTCCAGTGCCCAGAAGCACAGCTAGGGAGGAACAAGGGAAGCCTCTACTAAGTCTTTCAAACAGGATGCTCTGACCAATATTTAAGGCAATATATTGTCTTAGCCAGAAAATTTAGTCATGCAAAAGCAAAACGGTAAAACAGACATTCATTTACCAAACAGACATGGCATGACCTTTAAGGGGAGCTCTTCCCTACAGTCTATCCCATTAGCTCTCCACAGTTTCCCATTCCCTGGCCCGATGTTGTCACTTACCCATCCCAAGCTTATTTCTTGGGACCCATCTCACAGCCTCTCTCACTGCAAGCCTTGAGCAACTGTAACCCCCACACAAAGCTTTAACTTACTTGTCCAGGGCACTTAGTCTCCCATTTATCTCACTTCATACTACACCTCTCAGCTCCAGAACAAAACTACCTGTCATTTTAATCAGGATGTCTCAAAAACATCTCAAAGCCTTAAGAGTCCCTAAACCCAAAACTGGTCTCCTACGCTATCTACACAAGCAAAGTGCACCCCATCCACCTTTTACCAAAGCCAGAATATCTGAATCCTTGTCCCTGATTCCCACACAGACTCACCAGTCATTTACCCCTTCCCATGTGCTGCACTTCTGAAACCTGTGCTTCCATCCACGTTGCTCCCATCCTTACCACTACCTGCATTAAGGCCTACTAGTCATGCAACTGGCGTCCCTGCCTCCACACTTGTCCTTTTGAGCCACTGTCAGGCAAGCAGAGGACTTGACTACTTTATTTCCCTGCATAAAAGCTTTCAGTGGTGTACTCACTATTAAGAATAAGGTCCAAATTCTTTAACCTGCCTCCCAGGCTCTTGAAGAATGGCTTCTCCTTATCTCAATCTCACCTCTACAGTCCCTTGGCTCCAGGCCTGTTTCCCTGTCTAGGATTCCTTTACCAGCTAATGTCTCTTGAACCTTGTGAGGTGGTTCTCCTATACCAGTGTGCTAGGTTTCCATTACTGTAACAAAATGCCTGAGGTAAGTTAAACGAAGGAAAGGTTAATAATGGCTCAGGTTTCAGAAGTTTATAGTCACTGGCCTTGATGCTTTGGGCCTGTGGTGGCACAGTACTTCGCAGCAGAGCAGCTCTCTTCAGACCTCATGGAAACCAGGAAGGAAAGAGAGAAGCAGGAGAGGCCATCCTTGAAGGGCATGCTCCCAAATACTCCCCCTAGTCCCTGCCTCTTAAGTTTCATCACCTCCCAAGAGCACCACAGGCTGGTGACTGAGTCTTTTTTTTTAAACACATGGGCCCGTGGGGGATATTCAAGAAAGACCCAAAATGTTAATGACCAGCACACTGTATTTTTCTCGCAACATCTTAAATACCTATTTATTTTTCTGTATTACTTATAAACTCTGTTAGGGGAGAGAGTAGCATTTCCCATTTTTGTGTTTTTTATTTTCTTTTGGTTTTTTAGTACCTGATATGTAGATGTTTTTTGAAAATTCTAAAGAAGCAACTTTTTTTTCTGATATAAACCTACTTACAAAAAACAACACTGCTTAAAAGGAATTCATATCAGTAACTTGTACTAATCTTTTTATGAGATAACATATTAACAGGGGCACTCTTTGCTCTTAGGAAGATTCACTTCAGAAGAGAGCCTGCATGGCTAAAGAAACTATCAAGAACCTCAACAGAGAGCCCACAGAGTGGGAGAAAATTTTTTGCCAGCTACTCGTTTGATAGAGGACTAATATCTAGGATATACACAGAACTCAAGAAACTCACAGCTAAGAAAACAAATAATCCAATCAAAATTGGCAAAGGATCTAAATAGACACTTCATAAAAGAAATACAAAAGGCCAATAAATGTATGAGGAAATGTTCTACATCATTAGCAATCAGAGAACTATCTTGAGATTTCACCTAACTCCAATCAGAATGGCAATCATCAAGAACACAAACAACAACAAATGCTGGTGAGGGTGTGGAGAAGTGAGAACCCTAATACATTGCTGGTGGGATTGCAAATCTTTGTTAGGTACAAGCTAGTATAGGTAAAGGCATACATGCACACATTTCTCATTTAACCCTTCCCCAATTCCTGCCCCACTCCCCCCTCCTCCCTCTTTCTCAAGGTCAGTTTAGATATTGACTTTGATGTGTTCATGAAAGTACATCATGCTCATTAGGGTGTCCCCCCTCCCCCCATCACCTTCCATTAAGTCAAATTCTTTGCTACCCTAGGGATTCTCCTTCTTCATCTGGAGTCCTTATGTCCCATTTTCTCCCTAGCTTCCACATATTAGGGAGAACATTCGATTTTTAACTTTTTGTGACTGACTAATCTCACTTAATGTTTTCCAGTTCCATCCATTTTCCTGCATATGACATGATTTTGTTCTTCTTTATGGCTGAGTAAAATTCTATTGTGTACATATCCCATAGTTTTGTAATCCATTCGTCTGTTGATGGACATCTTGGCTGCTTCCATAGTTTGGCCTCCCAGCCCTATTTTATTTTGAAACAGGGTCTTGCTAAAGTGTTTAGAAATTATCAACCAGGAAGTGTTTTCCTTCTCAACAAAATTAGATAACTGTATCTCTTCACAGTTAACAAGTATACTCTTTATAGTTCAAGTTTTTATTGTACAGGCCAGTTTTTCCAAGATGTCTGGGTTCTGAAATTTCAGGCTCCCTAACGGTTATTCCTGGTTAAGACAAGTATTACCATTCTTGGAAAGAGAGCCAGACTACTTCATTAGCTGAGGAGTCAGGAACATCTTCACCCTACAGTCTTCTCTATATGGCAGGTAGGCAAGTCCAGCCATGCTACCTGCTTTGAAGTATTTCTAGAAGCATTCCAGTATGTTTTCAAGAAAGGTGTCAAGGGACTAGGGATGTAGCTTATTGGTACAGTGCTTGGCTAGCATGTACGAGATCCTAGGTTTTGGGTTTGATCCACAGCCCATGCGCACGCGTGCGCGCGCACACACGCACCAAAGGAAGGTGTCGAATAGTTTTTACCTATAAAGCTCAAAACCCCTACCATAAACCAAACTGTCGCTAGTCTTAGACTCACTACAAAAGTCAATTCTAGTCACAGTGTAGTCCATTCTGCTAACAGTAGTGCCCCTTACAGGGGACATAAGGGAAGGTCCAAAGGCTTGGACAGCTGTCATGGCCAACACCAAAGTAGGAAGAGGAGTGAGCAGCAAAGGAAGGGCGGAGCCTCTGGAACTGGCTCGGGGGGGACAGGTAGGTTGGAGTCAACTTTTCAAAGCCAGAGGCTACTGGACACATACCCCAGCTGAATATGTTTCATGAGTTAGACTGAATATGCAGTAAACAAAAAGGAGTAAGCCACACTGAAATCTACACCAGAAATCCAACAACAATCTACATTTCTACTGTGCTACCTTTTGTTTTCTTTCTTTCTTTCTTTTTTTTTTTTGTGGTACTGGGGATTGAACCCAGGGACATTCTACCTCTGAGCTACACCCTCAGCCCTATTTTTTATTCTTTTTTTTCAAAAAGGGTCTCACTAAGTTGCGGTGTGCCTCACTAGGTAGCTGAGTCTGGCCGAGATCCTAGATCCTCCAGTCTCAGCCTCCCGAATGCTGGGATTACAAGCATGCACCACCACGTCCGGCTCTTTTGAAAATTTTAAATGTATATCCTATGATTTGAAACTTTTTGGATAATGTATTTTTGAACTGCTAACATGGTAAAGAGCAAACACCTTCAGTCCTTAAGATGTATCAACAAAGTGGTAGTTTTTATCTCCAGTGATGTATTTTTTTGTCAAGAAATTTATTAACCTTTACAAACACTATTTTCACTCAATCATTCATAAAAAATGATTTATGATTAAATCTGTAATAAAACCATATAATGTTCATCGATGCATTCAATAAGACCAGTTTCATCCATGGAACATAATAAACCACTTTAAAACAGCAGTTTTCATTTACATCATATAAGGCTGCCAAACTAAAAGTATTCCTTATACTGGGCTGTTATCCAAGAAACTCATTTCATTTTACATTATGTGGTAAGACTGATGGATATCCTCTAAGAGTGGAATCTGAGAGTAGACTCTACCCCTTTATGGTCACCTTTTCAGTCTCTCAAACAAGTTTCACAACAGGAAAATATTTGTGAACAGAGAAATCAAATTCAGGAGGAACCTGGAAAAAAAAACCCCAGAAAGCCAATTAATGTATTAGTAGTCAGACAATAAAGAGAATAAACATTTTTATTTTAGCATTCCTGTGTTTTTAGAAACAAGATAGCACATAAGAGATAAAAACTGGTTTAATAACAAAAAGTCACTTTTTAGGAACTAACCTGCAGAAAAAAATGTTAGCTAGTTTTTGGGGTTTATGAAAGTCATCACAAAAAATACTAGCTGTTTTCTGTCTTCAGAGAATAGTTAACAAAGGAAAATGGATTTAAATTACAGGAAAGAAGTTCAATTAGATTAGGGGCTAGCAAATTTTTTTTAAGTTTTGAGGTCTCTGACAGTAGTTAAATAATGAAGTAAGAGTCATTAAGAAAGGAGAGCAGGAGAGGAGAAGACAATAGAAACACAATGGGAATAAACAGGGGAGGCCACACATACGGGGCAAAGGCCTCTTCATGAAAAGCTAACCCTAACTGCTGATGTAACACTGATGATAAAAACTTTACCAAGGAAGCCTAAAGATTCCCATCTTCCGAGCCTTTAAAAACAAGTTTTTAAGTTACCAAAGCCTTTTTTTTTTTTTTGCGGTACTGGGGATTGAACTCAGGGGCATTCTACCTCCAAGCTAAACCCCCAGCCCTATTTTTTTATTCTTTATTTTGAAACCGAGTCTCACTAAGTTACAGAGTGCCTCACTAGGTAGCTGAGGCTGGCCGAGAACCCAGATCCTCCGGTCTCAGCCTCCCGAATGCTGGGATTGCAAGCGTGCGCCACCACGCCCGGTTACGTGCGTTCTTTTTAATCCCAAATTATTCGGTAAATATACATATGTTGGGGGCAGAAAGCAGGCCAAAATATGTCTCAAGACAAAATGGCAAGCTTTATTCTTTGATGCTAAAATTCCTTTAGGATGATTTTTATTAAGTGGTTTAACTTTTTATGTAGTATTTATGCATCTTATTGAAAAAAATGTGAAATTTTACAATAATTTTCCCCACAGTGTACTTACCTTTGACTCTTTTTTATGTCCTCCTGCCAACAACTTCATAACAACAAAGTTGGGTTTGGCAACCTTTAAAATTCTATTGACCTAAAAAATATGAACAAAATTAAACTATCATAAAGTTCATTGTCAAAATATAGACAAAGAACAAACTTTACATAATAGAAGTTTTCACATTTTTAAAAAATAATACACCTACTTCTACTTCTTTTAATAATACAGAACTCCAGTTAACTCTGAAACCTAGAAACGGTTACTGTATCTTGCTTTCCTGAAGACAAAAGAACAGCAGTCCCCCCCCCCCCCCAGCATCCTGCACAGGCAGCACAGTGTAGTGTTTGGAGCATGGATCTGGAGTTATGCTATGTTTTCAAACCCCACCTTTGACACTCACTAGCTGCAAACCCTCTGGCAAGTTCTCTAAGCTTAGGGATTTTCCTTCATCTGTAAAAAATGGAGATAATTTTACCTACTCCACAAAGATTTATTGTTAAGATTAAATAAGTTAATGTATAAAATTATGTGCTGCTAAGTGAGTTAATATATATAGTCATGTGTTGCATAATGATGTGGTCAACAAGACACCGCACACACAATGGACGTCCCCTGAGATGTCACCTAAAGCTGTCTTATTGTACAAGTATGCTATGACGTTCACACATCACCACCTACCAATGCCTTCTTAGCATCTTCCCTGTAGTTCAGCGCTCCCATGCCTGGCAGGTAGGAAGTGTTCCTAGAGTATTTCCTGTTATATCTGACTACTACGTGTCTACAAGGCTTCACTTGAACACATGAATAATGGTGAAACAGAATACTGGATTCTCCGAAGAGAGTAAGCCCAAAACTTCCCACTGCTGCCTTCTTACTGAGCTCTCTCTGGAAGGACACATCACCACAAGTTCAGCATTGACTCCCTCACTCTAGGCCAGGCCTCACATCCGGGGACAGCTCCACTTTAGAGTCTAATGGACACCTCCAACTTAACACATCTAAGCTAAGCTCCTGCTCCACCGGTGGTCATGTCACAGGACTCCACCCACTCAGCCGCTGAGGCCAGAAGCCCAGACATCATCCTTACCTCCTCTTTTCTCTCACATCTAATCCAGAAGGCTGACTCATCTCCACTGTCACTACCAGCTCTCACCTGGATTACTGCTATGCTCCACACTTCCTACTGGCTCCCTGGACTCCGCCTTTTGCCTTGCTACAATCTCTTTTCAGGGCACTGCCAGAGGGATCATTTACAATATAAGTCACATCTGATCTGCCTCTCTACTCAACCTTCCAATAGCTCACTTCCTTGTCACCCCTCCCCCAGCCATACTAATTCTTGGCTGTTCTTCACACACCCTGGGGATGCAACTGCTCTGCATTTTTCTGCATGTGGATCCCTCTGCCTGGAAGGCTCCATACTAAAAGCCTACCTCATTTATTTACTTATTTATTGTGTATATGGTACTGAGGATTAAACCCAGAGGCATTCTACCTCTGAGTGACACCTCCAACCCTATTTTATTTTTTTATTTAGAAACAGGGTCTTACTGAGTTGCTGAGGCTGGCTTTGAACTTTAGATCCTCCTGTCTCAGCCTCCCAAGTCCTGGGATTACAGACACATGCCACCACACCTGGCTGAAGCACTCCTTATTTAAAAATGCCTAGGAATCAGGCATGGTGGCGCACTCCTGCAATCCTATTACTTGGGAGGCCAAGACAGGAGGTTCATAGGTTCAAGACCAGCCTCAGGAACTAAGTGAGACTCTCAGCAATCTAGCGAGACTTGGTTTCAAAGCAAAAAATAAAAAGATCTAGGGGTGTAGCTCAGAGGTAGGACATCCCCGGGTTCAATCCCCAGTACTACACACACAAATAAATAAAAATGGGTTCAATCCCCAGCACCACACATACATAAAAAAGGCCTAATCCCCTCCACCTCTACCTCCTGTAGCATTTCCTATCTCCACCTTCAGCTTGGTTTTTCTTCATAGTACTATGACTTTTTAACATACAATGTAATTTACTTCCTTATTTACTCTCTGTAATCCAGCGGCCTTTCCTCGCTTCCATAAGGCCAGTATTTCAGTCTGTTTATTTTCCAGTGAGGACACAGTAGATGCTCACTAAATCTTTTTAAAATAAATGAAATTTCCACTAAATGAAATATACCAACTCTTACAGGTACCTATCCCTCAAATTTTTATACTCCCTCTTATCAGATGGAACATTACAGTTTCTTAAAAAAGTATCTCTCTTATCTCTCTTCTCTAAGGTACTCAGCTCTCCTACATCAAACACTTTAGTAATAATTATGCATCTTTCCAGATATTTATACACTCACAAGAAAATACTTGCACAAATAGTCTTCTCTGCCCCCTTTTGACGGAAATAGCAGTATACCATACAGTTTTGTACCTTGCTTTTTAAACTTCTTACATCCCGAAGAGCACTATATTATTGCACATAAAGACCTTCCTTGTCCTTTTTAAAGATGTACAGCATTCTACTGAATGGATGTATCATAATCTATCAGACCTCTCCTGATGGATACCAAAGTTCCTTTCATTTTGTTTCCTATCAGAAACGTCCTGCTAAAGTGAAGACTCCCATAAACCCATCACTCCCTTACTCTGTGCATGTATTTATAAGATAAATCCCAAGAAACTGATGAGGCTGACCATGTATGGGTTTTTTTTTTTTTTTTTTTTTTTTTTTTTTGTGGGTCTGGGGATTGAACTCGGGGGCATTCTACCTCCGAGCTATACCCCCAGCCCTATTTTTTATTCTTTTATTTTGAAACCGAGTCTCACTAAGTTGCGGAGTGCCTCACTAGGTAGCTGAGGCTGGCCATGAACCCGGATCCTCCGGTCTCAGCCTCCCGAATGCTGGGATTACAAGCGTGCGCCACCACGCCCGGC
>PVLC010027287.1:0-22004 GCA_004027655.1 Graphiurus murinus
TTTTTTTTTTTTTTTTTTTTTTTTTTTTGTGTGGTGCTGGGATTGAACTCAGGGGCATTCTACCTCCGAGCTATACCCCCAGCCCTATTTTTTATTCTTTATTTTGAAACCGAGTCTCACTAAGTTGCGGAGTGCCTCACTAGGTAGCTGAGGCCGGTCTCGAACCTGGATCCTCCAGTCTCAGCCTCCCGAATGCTGGGATTACAAGCGTGCACCACCACGCCCGGCTTTATCTTCCATTTTTTGACAACTTATAAAATTAAGAGACCTCTATCCTAAACCTCCAATGTTCTTCAAACTTTAAAAGGGGAGGATATAAAAGAATTCATGTTACCACCTTGGAAAATGGAACAAGGTAAGCCCTCTGCTCTCAGGCCCTTGAGTTTGCCCTCACTTTACATATGAAATACCTGAGGTATGCAGAGGTGAAGAGGTTTGCCTGAAGCCACTGCAAGGTCCAAGACCTGCCCCCTACTTCAATGACTTTCTTTCATCAGTAGTAAGCTTTCTACAGGGAGAGAAATAGACCAAATTATGCAATGTGCAGGTATGAATATATCAAAGTGACATCTACTATTATATATAATTATAATTCCCCAATAAAACTATTAAAAAATAAGAAAATAGAAGGGAGACCATTAAGGTAGAGGAATGGGATAAGGGTAGAAGAAGAGGGCAAGGGGAGGTATTATGAAATGAAACTAAAATTATGCATGTACAAATATGTCACCGTGTGGCCCAGTATTCCGTAAAATTAATGTGCACCACTAAAACATTTAAGAAATAAATGCATATGTTTACATATGTATAGTTTACAAAATGGTAACAATACCTCAATAAAGTGGCTAAAATCATAAAAAAATATGATTCAACTGTTTGTAAAATAAGGATGTCAAACTAGCTGATCCCTGAGTTTCTTTCTAAATCTGCAATTCTTTAACTTTGTGGCTCTGGCATTCATAGAAAGCTAAAAACCACTGTGCTAGAGCTGTGTAGTTAAGAGAAGATAGAAAAAGAGAAGATACTGTGTTACAGAGACATGGAGGTCATAGAGATATAAACATTTAAATAATTGTGCATCGGATCCTCTGTGCTTATATCAATTTGTTAATGTGTTCTTTTATAAGCAGTGCCTTGGGTATCATCACTAATGGTCCTTTGGTCAACTCATGTTCACAATGAATATTTTCAATTTTTTCTTGTAGATACTTCATAGTTTTAGGCTTGACATTCAGTTGTGTGATCCATTTTGAACAAAATTTTCTGTATGGTGTGGGGTATGGATAGAAGTGGTGTGTGTGTATGTGTGTGTGTGTGTGTGTGTGTGTGTGTGTGTGTGTGTGTGTGTGTTTGTATTCCAGCACTTGTTCCAGAATAAATTTTTGAAAAGACTTATCTTCACACTTAATTGATTTTGTACTTTTGTTAAGAAACAATTATCTATAGAGGTGTTGGTCTACCTCTGGACTCTGAATTATATTCCACTGAGCTATTTGCCCATTTTTACATCAGTCCCACACTATAATGGTTACCATAGCTTCAAAAGAAGTCCTCAATGCAAGTCCTCCAGTTTTGTTTTTTCTTTTCCAAATCTATTTGGCTATTTTATTTCTTAGCATTTCCATATAGATTTTAGAATCAGTTTGTCGATTTCTGCAAAGAAAGCTCATAGGGATTCAATTAAGATTATACCGAATGTATAGATCAATTTGAGGAGAATTGACATCTTAATGATGTCTAGTGTTCTGACCCATGAACACAATATATTTCTTCATTTATTTAAGTCTTATTTAATTTATCTCGGTAATTTTTTTTTTCTTTTGTCATATTTCCTCTATGTATTTCATATATTTCTGAGTTGTGGTAAAAGTTTTTTAGAAAATTTAATTTCAAGTTTCTACTATTAATTTATAATATATAAAATTATGATTTATTTTTTATATTGGCCTTATATCCTGCAATCATGCTAATCCATTTATTTATTCTGGTAGATTATTGGATATTTTATCCTATTTTCCACATAATCATTTAATCTTATATATAAAGATAATCTTACTTCTTTATTTTCTGAGTGTCTTTGATTTCTTTTCTTATTGCACAGCTGGGCCCTCTAGAGAGAGATGATAACTCTGTCTTATTGCTTGTTTTAGGGGGAACATGATCAACCTTTCACCATTAAGAATTATGCTAGCTAGGGGTTTTTGTTTAGATGCCCTTATCAGGTTGAGCAAATTCCTTTTGATTCCTAAGTTGCTGAAAGTTTTTATTTTCAATGTCTATTAGATCTCATCAAATATTTTCTGTATCCATTAAGTTCATATGATCTTCTTGTTAAGCATATTAATATGGTGAAGCACATTGATTGATTCTCTAATTTTAAACTCCAAGAATTCTCTCCCATATCTTTTCATACTACCAAGATAAGTTGTTATCCCCCTTTAATTTCTCAAGAAGGAGTTAGGATACAAACCAGAGCAAGCACGGGCAAGAGGATTTAAGGCTGAAAGTTGAAAACCAGGCCTTGTTAGTGGGTCAGCCTCTGAACCCTGTTGCACTGATCCAGTTCAAAGAGGTTGATGAGATGGAGCTTGGCTAGAGGGTAGGTGACTTTGGAGAGAGCTTCATGGCTCTTGGAGAAGGTATGGGAGATGGCCTTGGGTGACTCCAAGAGCTTCATGGCTCTTAAAAAAGGTATAGGAGAGCCGGGCGTGGTGGCGCACGCTTGTAATCCCAGCATTTGGGAGGCTGAGACCAGAGGATCCGGGTTCGCGGTCAGCCTCAGCTACCTAGTGAGGCACTCGGCAACTTAGTGAGACTCGGTTTCAAAATAAAGAATTAAAAAAAAATAGGGTTGGGGGCGTAGCTCGGAGGTAGAATGCCCCTGAGTTCAATCCCCAGTACCGCAAAAAAAAAAAAAAAAAAAAAAAAAAAAGGTATAGGAGATGGCCCTGGATGAGAAGAAAATATAGCTAAAATGTGAGAACTTCTTTACTATTACTAGGATTCCATTGACCCTTGGGATCATGACTTAGCATCTCCTTCTAATTCCTCCTTTAGGCTGACTCTCAAGTGTACCACTTACAAATCAAAATATGGCCATGTCACAATTAACTGTGTCATCTCCACTTGGATGCCCACAGTAAATAGAATAAACACATATCCCCTTAAGAGGACTTAAAGATCCCTCCATACTTCCTCCAACCTACCCATCCAAGTCTTTCCATTGCTTTCCAAAAACACCCAAATACAGCAGAAGCAAGAATATTTCTGATATTCAGAAAAGCATATATCTTTCTCTCTCCCCTTTCATAGTCTTCAGTTTAGAGTTATAGTCATCTCAGTTTCAGTTCTTCACCCACTATCACCTATCCTGTACACAGGGTTGCCTCCAACTCTTCAGCACCTCAAATGGTGCTATATTTGATCTGTATGAGAATTTTTCTGGGAGATAGATACTTAGAAGCCCACTTTCTGGGCAGAGCATGGATCTACCTAATTCAACCAAATACTGACAGATTGCTCTTCAGAATGGCTGTACCAACTTCTATATCTTCATAGCTCAAAAACTCTTGGCACTACCAAACTTTGCAAATTTTCCTGTCTAGTAAGAATTCATCACAATGATGTTTCTTTGAGTGCGAGTGGTACTGGGGATTGAACCCAGTAGCATTCTACCTCTGAGATATATCCCAGCCCTATTTTTATTCTTTATTTTAAAACAGGATCTCAATAAGTTACAAAGGGCCTCACTAAGTAGCTTAGGCTGGCCACTAACCTGGGATCCTCTTGTTTCACCCTCCCAGGTACTGGGAATACAAGCCTGTGCCACTATGCCCAGCCATCATCATGATTTTGAACATGTCATCATATGTTCCTTCATTTGTAAAATTCATTCTGTTAATTTTCTGTTTATATCCTTTACCTTTTATTCTCTTTCCTTTGCCTTCTTAATAGTCTCCTCTATATCCTTTATGTGGGATTCCATTCAAATTTTACCACATCTCTGAAGACTTCCCTGATTACCTAAGTTTATCAGAATATCCCTTGTAATCCATGGTACTTTGCTTATTACATATATAATATAATATAATATTCCATAATATAATATAATATATGTAGAGTGAGAGAATAATGACATTAAATTATAATATTTACAATATTACCATATTACATATTATATGTAGTAATGTACATATGTCATGGTGCAATATCATAATTTTCCTGGTATATACACATTATTATATATAAAATGTATTATATGATATGGGAATATTACAGGTATATATCATAATGCAATAACTCTGTCCTCCTACTAGACATCTTTTCTGTCTCTCATACTAGAAAATTAAATAGAAATAGATAATAACACTATTTCTATATCAAGGGACATAACATAGTGCTTGGAACAAAACTAGATCTCAATTATTCTTAATAGAAATAAAAAATCACATATATTTCCTGTGGACAAAACGATTAAAATTATTCCTGGAATAAATTAATATATGAAATCTAAGAGAAGATTTCAGAGGAATGTATGTACCCAATGACATTAGATGTGTTGGAAATTGAAGTCGGTCATGTTTGTGGAATTATCCTATGTCATTAGATGTGTTGGAAATTGAAGTCAGTCATGTTTGTGGGATGATCCTATGTCTAGCTCTAATGCAAACATCTGTTTTTTTTTTTTTAATCTACCTCTAACTAAGCTGTGTAGACTCTTTGATCTACAAGCATCTGCATTCACAGCGTTTGCTGGAACTGGGCCAAAAGGTATCACACTGAATTCAGATTGGGAAGACAAATTTGTCAACTCAGCATCTCAAGATGACTGCCAAGCACATTCACATCCATTTGCAAATTTTGAGCGGCTGCACTTGGAGCTCCAAAATTGCTTAGAAACAAAACAAACACACACAAGGGTTTAAATGGCATAGGTTGAAACGCCAAGTGGTTCTTCTTCTCTGGCAAAGGATGTTTCTATTCCCAGTACCCAGTGTGGTGAATGTGATCAGAGTTGGTCTTCGAGCTGCATAATTAAGAACAAAAACTAATCTTAGAGCTCCTGTGAGAAAGTTCCCATAAGAGTTTCTATGGCTGGGCAGGCCTGGCCATAGGGATTAAAATCCAGGAATTGCTTGAGATGGGAGGGTGCACCTTCCACCCAACATCCCTCCTGATGGGAGAGTTTCATTCCAAGTTACTGCATATGGAGAAGTCAAATGTCCACCCCACCCCCCCGGGCCACTGCAAACAAATGTCTACTGTAAACACAGCAGTGGTGTCTTGCAAATCTAGGGTCTCGATCTACTCTTATCCCCATGCTCAATTCTCTCATTTTATAAAATTATAGTGTAGAGAAGTATGACTATAGAAATTTTCATTATTACCATCATCATCATTTTAAATTTGGGGAGGGGGTCCTGGGATTTTAACCTGGGAGCATTCTACCTCCAAGCTACACACCTTGTCCTTTCTTTTTTTCTTTCTTTCTTTCTTTTTTTCTTTTTGTTTGAAACAAGGTTCACTAAGTTTCCAAGGGTCTTGATAAATTGCTAAGCTTGGCCTTGAACCTGTGATATTCTGATTTCAGCCTCTCAAGCACTGGGATTATTGGCCTGTGACACCATGCCCGGCTCATCATCACTTTGACTCAAGTAAAAAATACCCATCACAACTCTATTCTTTGAAAGTTAATAAAAACACATACATTAGTTTATTTAGAAATGAGATATTTCTAGTATCCTATTCATTCAATCTTCTCAAGGAATCACGTTTTATGGGGCAGAATCCTAAAACTCAGGAGGTTTATGTCATCTGCCTCAACATCATTTAACACATAAATTGGCAGAGTCACGATTTATATGTAGATCTCCTAAACTAAACATGTCTAACAGTTGATTCTCTTCTGGACCACAAAACCTTGACTCTGGGATGGTAGCATCCAGTGGGAGGTGCATCCTGGGCTGAGGGTAGGGCTGGGTAGCCTTGAATGTGCCTGGGCCTTTGACAAGTACCTTCTGGCATTGCCGGGGCACACATCTGTTCCCCCTTTTATATGAACAAAAATGAAATCCTCTCCTCCGCCTCCCACTCTACACACTAACACACATGCTGGGAGAGGAAGATACAAGACATTTATATCCTGTGGGCACACAGGAAGAGAGTTCTTGGAGGTGTTAATATATTCCATCTAACTGGCACTCTAATGAGCCCAGTAGGGGAGTGTGTGTGCTCGTCCCGGCTCAGCGGTTTCCCCCATGGGGTGATCTCATATCAGCTTCAGCCTTTCAGAAGCCCCTGACAGGGTCTCAGATGAGCACAGCCTGCTTCTCAGAGCCGGAGCTGCATTTCTGGGCTGAACACCCATTTGTTCATGCGGGGAAAGAGGAATTGCAAGGCGCTGTGGCTATTTCTATGTTACTCAGTGAACTGAACAAAATACTGTTGAGAACCTGTTTGGGAGAGGCAGTGGCTCCTGTCAAGACAATGCTCAGCTCCTGGATATTTGCACACGCAGCCTGTGGTCTGATGGAGCTGGGTCAGTGGTGCAGGCTCCTGATCTGACCTGACTGCTCTGAGCCTCTGGGACTCAGGACTTGCCTTGCTTTCTCTAGCCTGTCCTGTCTCACACAGGCCTGTCCTGCACACTGCATATTCTTAGCTCTGGCTAGCACCAGCCAATGAATTAAACAGGTAGAAAACAGGAAGCAGGAAAGAGGGAAAAGGCAGAGTATTTCTCTATCTACACTTCACCTTCAGCATTAGGTTCTTTTAGAAGGAAATGTAATATTTCCCTTGAGGTCCCACTGCTCTGGCCGTGATTCTAGCCTCTCTGGGCTCCAGTAGCTGCCTCTGACTTCCAAATGGCAGTAGACTCTTGCCATTGTTCATCTCAGCAGCTCTGTTGGGATTCTGATCCCCCTCCACCCTTCCTGTGTCACCAATTTCCTGCATTTATCCCCTCCTTTATCATTAGTACCCAAAGAGACTTCGGTTTTGCTGGTTATATCCTGACTAATACAGTTCTCACTAGCAAAGTTAGTTCTATTCTTCCTGAGCATCTGCTATATATCAGCCCAGGGCTAAATAGTTTCTGTATTTTATCATTTAATAATTGAGGAACTTATCCTCACTCCAGTAGTGGCAAAGATGGCAATTCTAAAACTATGTGAAAATGTGTAGTAAGCTCTCCAGCATTACCTTATACTATTTTGTGTTTTGTAGGTTCCAAGAAACTGATTTGTTCTTCCTTCTGACCTCAAAATGATAGCTAAAGGAGGAATATTTTAATCTCTCCTCTCCCTCCTTATCTTTTTCCCTATTTGCCTCACCCCTACATATTTATAGAAAACCCATTTTTTCCACCCACAAAGTGGTGCTGCTGAATAAGGAATCTATTGACTGTTTACTTTGAAGGTGAGAACAGGTCTATATTTGCAAGAGACCATATAAAGCACCGGGCTACCCAACCTGTGCCCCATTTTAAGACTGGTTCTGACCTTCTGGCATTTGGCTGATAACACCATCATTCAATTTATAAACTCAGGATACTGAATATTTCAAAGTAACACCTGGCTATGAGTCATCCCCAGACTTTGAACTATTGACTTGTCCAAAGGGTCTTGAAATTTTTCATTTTTTTTGCGGTACTGGGGATTGAACTCAGGGGCATTCTACCTTTGAGCTACACCCTCAGTCCTATTTTTTATTCTTTATTTTGAAACAGAGTCTCACTAAGTTGTGGAGGGCCTCACTAAGCAGCTGAGGCTGGCCGCCAATCCACATCCTCCAGTCTCAGGCTCCCAAATGCTGGGATTACAAACATGCTGCGCCACCACGCCCGGCTCTTGAAATTCTTATAGATCTCAGATTTGACGTGTAAATATTCTCAGGAAGTAGTATTTC
The DNA here is from genome assembly GCA_004027655.1 of Graphiurus murinus. Classification (NCBI taxonomy): domain Eukaryota; kingdom Metazoa; phylum Chordata; class Mammalia; order Rodentia; family Gliridae; genus Graphiurus; species Graphiurus murinus. Next base: position 7,906 of record PVLC010027287.1, read on the forward strand.
TTTTTTCCTTTCTGTCTTTTGCTATACTTGTTTGTTTTCTCTCTGGAACCCAATGCTTACAGACCTCCACCCAAGGTTGCTCTCTGGTAATAGAGACTGTAGTCTGAGATCCACCTTAACTATAGATGCAGATCAGGGGGCTGGTCACAGAGAAGCCTCTTATTAGTGTCAAGAAGAAATAACAGGCAATATATGTACATTATTCAGAACCCATTGGGAAAAACATAGTGTTTATCTCTGAAAACTCTTGCTTTTATAAAAGGGCATGTTTAGTCTGTTTTGTGCTGCTGTAACAGAATACCTAGAACTGGGTAATTTATAAAGAGCAGATTTATTTCTTATAGTACTGGGGGCTGGAAAATTCAAGGCTGTGGAGTCTTTATCTGGGAGGTACTTCTTGCTGTGTTATCCCATGAGGGAAAACAGGAAAGTGAAATAGAATGTGAGAGCAAGGGGGAGTAGTAGAGACAAGAGTCAAATCAGCTTTAATGACAAATCCATTTTCATGATAGGAAACCTATTCCCACAATAGTGACATTTAATCCATTCATAAAGATAGAATCCTCATGATGTAATAACCTCTTAAAGGTCCTACCTCTCAACACTGTTACATTGGGAATTAAGTTCCCAACACATGAACTTGGTGGTGTGAGGGGACCCATTCGAACCCTTGCAGAACACTTCGGAGCTAAGAGGGGATTCTGAATCTCACTTTCTCACTTGCTATCCACCTACTGTGCATCAGTTGACATGTTCAGTGCTGGAAATGTCAATATTAACGTGGCTCAGCTGCTCCCCAGGTCTTTCACAATAGAGAGAGGGAGTGAAAGCAGAAAATACATAAGTCATTGAATGTGAAACATGCTATGGCCAAGTCATTAATTCAGATGGTTGAAGTTGGGGAAAATTTCATTAAAGGGAGTGGGGTGCCAAGTGGACCTGGGCTGTGTTAAATACTCAGCAGTATTTGTTGAATGTGTGAGCACATGAATGCCCAAGGAAGAGTAGATTCCCATCAACTAGAACAGTGAGGGTCAGTTATGCAGACAGAGAAACAGCATGTTCAAAGGCATCAGGAGAGACATGTCTTTTCTAAACTGGAGCATCTGCAGGTCCTTTTGTAATCAATGTTCTGGCTGTTTCTGAATTGAAATCTGTAATCCTAGAGCTTACGAGCTTCAAAGTAAATCACACGATGGCTGTGGAGAGAGATTGCCTTTCTCATGACCTGGTCCCTGGCTTTGGAGGGCCTCCCAGGAGTGCATTGAGAGGACTATGAGGAAGGCAATTAGGTGAGCCAAGAATGGCTACCGCAGTCCGAGCTCAGTGCTGATGAGATCAGAGCTGTAGGTTCCTTCTCCAGTAGACCATTGACTGGGCTCACCCCTACCTGCTGTCCTGCAAGCCTGTCAACATGGTGGGCGAGAAGGACCAGGAGGGCAGGGCCTTTGTTGTTCGCCATGAAAACAGCAGAGAAAAGAAGTTCTGCATTGACAGCACTTCCCTATTCAGGAGCAGGATACTTCATTGGATCCCGGGTGTGCCTATTCATCTATCATGCATTCATTTAGCCAGCAGGCACTTATGGAATATGTACCGTGCCTGCTACCACCCTAGGTGCTGGAAGTAAAGAAGTTCAGCTCCCATTCTCATAGAGAGCTAGGAGACGAACTAGATGATTACAATAGCCTGCTAAGAGCTGCAAATGCACAAGGCCTGTCAGCACTGGCTCTGGCCAGGCTGCAAGGGCCGGAGACACTCCACATAGCAGTTTCACACAAGGCTAAAAGGTGCCCCGTGTTGATGTTCACATTTGAGAATGAAATTTCTGTATGTGTGTATTTCCTGCTAATAGGTGAAATGAAAATGTTAAGTACTTAGGTTTCAGTCTGTGGCTTTTGAAATCGACCCTGAGCCATGCTATGCTTTTATGTAAATCTGGAGGGCCAAGAGATTTATATATACATATATATATAGCATATATAATATATGTATACATTTTATATGTATACAAAAATTATGCTTGTATAATTATATAAATTTATTATATTACATATAATTACATATTTTATATAAAATATTGGTGATTATTGTGACATAATTTGTTTAATTACATATAATTATTTAATTTGAAATTATTATTTAATTTATATATTACTTATATATAAGTAATTCCTATCATATTCTGTGCACAATTAAATAAATTTATATTATATTACATATAATATGAATATACATAAAACACAAATATGTATATATACAAATATATGTATACCTATGTGTATATATGTGTATAGAGTCATGTGGGAATGCTCAGGAATGAGATAAGAGGTTAATCTTGAAAATCTGCAGTAAGAGACTCTGACATTTAGATAATATGGTACAGTAGTGTGCCCTGTGTGCATAAGCTTTTGTTCTAAGATATATCAACTTTTCTTTAGCAGAGGCCTAAGGGATCAGAAACAAGGAGTTGATTTTAAAATAAAGGTTATAAAAAGTGGTAAGACCCCGGAGACACTTTACATGGATTTCTAAAGCCAAGAGATTGTCAGCTGAGGCCGTGAGGTCGGTATCAGGCTTCCAGGGACAAGCTTGCTTCGTTTTTTCAAAGTAAAACTGGGAATTGCTTATATATATTGAAATATATATATATATATATATATATATATATATATATATATATATATATATATATATATATATATATTTCCTGAGCTAAAGTGGTTCAAGTCACCGGTGAGATCGCATTTGCCCATCAAGTCCTAGTGGCCAGCTGTGAAAATGTGAGAAACAGATTAAAGACAGCTCTGTTCGCTGTGTTGAAAGAGTGCCAAAGAGCTGGAATCAATTTTCCGGCCAAGTAAATAAAAAAATTTCCTGAGCTCATGTATTCTCCAATGTTGTAAAACCTGTCCCAAACTTAAAATTAGCAGTTTGCTCCCTTAATCGGCTCTTGCACCTGCCTTCTGAGCTCGCTAGCCCTACCCACTTGGCCAGCCTAGAGACCATCGAGTTACCTGTGGTTTCATAAGACACATTCAGTGACGGAGTGCAGGTCAAGTCCACCACAGTCCAATGGTCAGTGACCACCACTTCCTGTGGCTCACTCGAGCTTGACTTTCTCTTCCATGTGATTTTCTACACTGACTTGACAGTGATTCTTTAAAGGTGAATCTGACCTTGAAGATTGCAGTTGTTCCCCAATGTCCGCGATAAACAAGAAAGAGCTTCAGCAGAGCATTTATGACCCTTTCCAATTTGACAGCAGCTCTCTCCTCTAATCTCATCTTCTACCCTCTTTCCCCTGACCCCTGAATTATTTGCTGTAATTAAAAGGACTTGCTACTTTCTCGCCTGTCTACTCCTTGCTTGAACATCTCTGGTTCTTATGCTTTGAATGCTTTCCCCATCTTTCTTTGCTAGGCATGCCCCATGCTCAGGGTCTGGGCTGGCCCAATATTTGACACCCACAACACAATACGGAAGCAATTGCTCATTCTTGGGGTGTTGGAAATGCCTGAGAGTTTAGCACCTCCATGAATTTGCTCCCTCAGGCTTCAATTGGCTCACCCTAGTCCCAACCCTATTTTCCTCCCTGTCTTTCAATGCAGCTTAGTGCATTCTCCTTGAGACTGATTGTACTCTCTAAGGCAGAGGTAGTAATGCCCTCTTTTTTAGATTTCTAAGCTATAGAAAGCAATTTCCTATCGTATTCTGTGCACAATTCTGAATATGCCTAACATATTAATTTCAATCCATCAGACAATTACTGAGAACTTACTGTGTTGTATAAATAAACAAATGACATTGTGCCCATTTTGCTTTTACTTCCAAAACCTCCCAAGATATTTTCTTGAATTTAGTTCAGAGAAAGGCACGATCAGTGTATCATATCTGCATTAGTATATGTGTATGAATCCATTGGCATTATATTTGTTTTCTGTATCTATAACAATAAACAGTTGTGGAGACCAATGGTTTTTGTCCATTTAACAAAAGTCTGAGATTCATGGAAGATCCTAAAGCATAGACAATCTAATTTTGCACATCCCTAAAAAAAAAAAACATGGTCTTTCATGACAAAGAATAAAAGGAGAAAATCTGTTATTTGGGAAGTAATATTTGAAGATTAAGGGATAATTTCTTTTTTTAGTTATACAAATTACTGGTCTTGTCAAATTACTCAAAACATTAATGATAAGTAAATAAGGTTCTACATGAAATCAATCTTGCTTTCATTTCCAAATGTATATATAATCCCAGTGTTTGTTTCCATGATGTGAGAAGGGGTGTGGTAAATATTCCTATACATAGACCCACAATGGTAGACATGCATAGTCTGGGGAAAAGGTAAAGAATCTTTCTTAAGAAAACAGCCAGGAGGAAACTACTGCTGGGTGAGAGTGCACTCTTTGTATCCTCCTAATGTCATGTGGAAACTGAAGGGCACCGTGTTTTCATGAACAATATATACATCAATTGCAAAGGGACAAAGTCAGTTCTCTATATCGTTTCTGGCTTATGAGTTTGTAAGGATTTCTTATGAATGAAGAAAATGGACTAGACATAAGGAAGAAAATTGTTCAATGTCTTACCTTATTTCAACTAATATTGATTATTTGAAAAACGATGTGTGTGTTCTATATGCCAGTTATGTCTCTGGGCTACAAATTATAGAAACCAAGTCCATCTATTCTTTCTATGTTTTTATATATGTATGTATGTATGTATGTATGTACGTACGTATCTATCCATCTATCTATCTATCTATCTATCTATCTATCTATCTATCTATGTATCTATCTATCTATCTATTGCTTGAATAACTGAAAGACAGAGTTTAGATAGCTTCAGGTATGCCCAGATCCAGTAACTAAAATGATGGCATCAGAAATATGTTTATGTCTTTCATTTCTGCTATTTCTGTGCTGTCTTTATCATCATATAGGCAAAGGCAGCCATCAGCAGATCCAGGTTTACATTATATCAGCTTAGAAATGTGTTAGAAGATTCCATTTTCCAAGTCTTCCAGGAAAAGTTTGAGCTATGAATCACATTAGTATATTTTGGGCCCTATGCCTGGTTTATATTCAATCACTACAAAGACGGAGAGACTGTGCTACACATACCCAGATCAGAGTTGCATGCTTAGTTCCATTCCAGGAATAGGATGAGACCCACGTCTATGTTGTATGAACTAAGAATGGGGGTCATTAGTTCCATAAGTGTTTCCAGTACTGACAAAGCATTTACTAACCCATTTGATCAACTTTCCCCAAATTGTTTGTTCACTCATTAATCCATTTACTCACTCATCCTTCTTTTTATCCAGTCTGACATTCTTTGCTTTTTAATCTGAGTAGATTTGTTGGTTTGTTTGATTTGTTTACATTTAATATTCTTTCTGAGATTTGACTGTATATGACCCACCATTCTGCTATTTGTTTTATATCTGTTCAATCTGTTTTAGTTTCTCTGTTCTTCTCTGGTTTTTGAATTAACCAAATATTTTAATATTCTGTCAATCCATTCAACAAACCTTCAAGATATTTTTTAATATTAATTTTGAGCAGTTGCTCTGGATTATAATATGCAGCATCACAATCTAGTTAGATTTAATACTATGTATCTTCATATAAAATGTAAGAATTTTAAAACAGTACAGTGTAACTCTATTTACTTTCCCTCATTTTTTTGCATTATTTCTGTTATATATTTTACATCTATATACTTTATAAACCCACAAAGTAGTATTAACATTTTTTTTACTAGATAGTCAAGTGTCTTTAAAGAACTTACAAAGAAATGATGGACTTCTTTACCCATATGCTGTCTGTTCTCATTATTCACAGTAATATTTTATGTATTGTGAATACTGAATTAGTGAATGGGACTAGACTTTTGATCCTAGAGGATATACAAGGTTATGTGAGCCTCTGCTCACAATATTTTCATTAACTGTAAATATCTAATCCTGTTGCATGTTTATTTCTGTCTAAAGACATTCGTGTCAATATATATTATTTATTCATTAACACTGAACTCAAGTCTAATAGTACTATAAATCATATCTGAATTAAGCTTACCTATTACATGAGTCCTCTCCATTAGGCATGACATAACCAGTGTGCACTTAAGAATAACTAGATAGCACTTCGGCACTCCGTTTGGGACTTTTTGAAACAGTGAAATCACACAAAAAATTCACAAAAATATAGGAAGAGTGGCACTTAACAAAAACACAAAAATGGTCACTATTTTCAGAGTGAAAGCTGAAACAAGAAGGCAGAGTGTTGTCTTGTTTAGTCTGAGCTGGGAACATGGACATAAGGCAAAGCAAATATTTTTCCACCCTGCACATGTCTACAATGACTGTAAAAGGACCACAAATAATGGTTTGAGGGTTACAAACTAGAATGAGTAGGTGAAGTCTCAAATAAGGAATCTAAAAATAATGAGGATTGACTACGTTTAGCATTTCTCATGGTCTTCATTCTTTTCTATGGATGTAAGTTTCTATCTGGTTTCATTTACTTTCAACTAAAGACATGCATTTAGTGGTTTTTTTTTTTTTAAATCAGTACTGCTGGCAATAAATTCTCTCAAATTTTGTTTATCTTGACTGTCTTTATTTTGCTTTCATATTTGAAGAATAGTTTTATTGGATGTAGAATTCTGGGGAGATAGTTTCACTGTTTCTTGACCTTCCTTGTTCCAAAAGAAAAATCAGTCATACCTAGTATAGGTGTTCTCCTGTATACTATGTGTAATTTTTCTTTGGCTGCTCTCAAGACATTCTCTTTATCTTTGGATTCCCACAGCACAGTTATGATGAAGTACTTATTATTTTCTTTATATTTATTTTGTTTGAAGTTCTCTGGGTTTCTTGGATGTGTGAGTTGATGCTTTTCATCAAATTTTGGCAAGTTAACAATTACCTTTCCTCAAATATTTTCTTGTGGCAGTTTATCTCTATTCATTCCTTCTGAGATATCAATTCTACATATAAAAGAGTGCATATGTTTATATGTAGTATATATGTATGTAGAGTATCAATACTTCCAAGAACCAGTTCTATCTTCTTCCAATTTTTTATTCTCTTTCAAGGTCATAGTGACTTTCTTTCACTATATCTAATCTGCTGTTAAGCCCATCCAGAGAAATCTTCATTTGAAACATTATAGTTTTTAAGTTTTAGGGTTTAATTTTATTTTTTTAAAATCACTTCCATTATCTGTTGTTATTCTTTTTTCTGTGCACTGATTATAGTCATCTTTTACTTTACATCCTTGATGATATATCTATTTACTGCTAAGAAGTTCTCTTTTGTTAATTATATCACTGAACTTATCTTTGACTTTTGTCTATTGACTGACTTTTCTCTTGACTATGGAAAACATTACTTTGCTGTTTTCATGTTCACTAATTGTTTATTGTGTACTGGACACTGTGGCAGAAAATCTAGATTCTGTTGTTTTCCTTAATGAGTTCCTTCTTTAATGAGTGATTTCATTACTGGCTAATTACCTTGAATATATGGATTTTTTTATTTTATCCTTTGTGAGGATGTGTCTGTTTCAGTTTTTCTTTTATTTGTAGGGTGAACCTTAGTGCCAGGTAATGGTCTTTACACATGAGGCATGGCCCTTTTTGGAAGTCAACAGAAGCCCTAGAAATAGACCACAAACTCTCCCTTTCCTCAGGTAGGTCACAGCTGAGGTTCCTGGTCAAGTTTTTTGACTTTCCAGTTGTTACTCTTGACATCTTCCCCAACATAAGCATATTTCAAATGTCAGTCAAGCATCTGAGGAACTTTATATGCAGATTTGGGGACTTCCTCCCTGTGACTTCTTCCTTTTTCTTGACTTCTAAGTTTTGAGCTGTTCTGGAAATCTCAAATTCTAACATCTCAGACTAACAAGGCTATATATTTTTGCTTGAGTTCTAGGCAGTCTGCATTGATAGTACTAGAAGAGCCTCAGGGAGAAAGTCGTACAAACATAGATCTCACCCACTGAAGTTTCTTTCATTCAAGAGGGGTGTGTGTGTGTGTGTGTGTAGTGTTGAGGTTTGAATTAAGGGGTGTTCCACCTCTGAGCCAGATGCCCAGTCCTTTTTAATTTTTTTTAAACAGTGTCTTACTAGATTGCTAAGAATCTTAGTACATTGCTGAGGGTATCCTTGAACCTGTGATCCTCCTGTTTTAGCCTTCCAATGTGGAGATTACAGGAATGCACCACCATGCCTAGCTTCTAGTTTAGTTTTTTATTGTTCTCAGAGTCACCATAAAAATTGACCTTTATTTATTTTTATCTAAACCCTATTTATGTTGTTGTTTCTTTTATTAATATTGGTACATTTACTTATATATCACAATGAAGTTCAGAGTGATAGGAATTTACAAGCACACAGCACTTGTTATGTTTCCATCTGAATCCTACCCCACGCCCTCCCATTCCTCATATGTTATTGAAATTGGCATTGATAATTTCGTAGTACATAGCATTATTTGAACTGTTTCCTTCATCAAGTTTCCCTTTTCCTCTTCCCCTAAACCCACTCCATCACTCAACTGGAGTCTCTCCTCCCTTATCTAAAGTCCCTTTTGTTACCCATTTTCTCTCTAGCTTCCACATATGAGAGAAAACATACAACCATTTGCTTTCTGAGACTAGCTAATCTCACTTATGATAATATTCTCTCACTACATTCATTTTCCTACAAATGACATAATTTTGTTCTTTATAGTTGAGAAACATTCCATCGTATGTATATACCAGCCTATTGTGATTCATTCATCTATTAATGGACACTTGGGCTGCTTCCATAATTTGGCATTGCGAATTGTGCTACTAGAATCATGATCTTTAGTTTTTGGTCTCAATTTTATAATTGTTATCAGTATGAGGTTTAATCAAATATAAACTACTCCATCACTACTGGAATTCTCATTTCAAACTGGACTCTCATTTGCTGTTTAATTAATTAATTAATTCATTCATTCATTTTACAGAGCTGGGGTTTGCACCCAGGGCTTTGTGAATGCTAGGCAAGTGCTTTACCACTGAGCTCCATACCTAGCCCTTTAATCAATTTATATAATGTGACAAAAACAGTTGGAAGCAAAATGCTTCTGCATAACTCTGGGGTAGCCAGTGAATACAGTTGTGGGTTATTTTGATCAACTTTCAGAAGTTTGTCCTGTTTTGTTTAACTTTACATATTTTTGATGTGGAGAAAATTCTGGGTTTAGAATAAAGAAAATCAAGATTAGTTTAGTGATCTGATTTTCTCCAAAATTCTTTTTAATGCTTATGCTCTCCCATTTTTTCCATTTCCAATACTATATATAATATATACTTAAATATTTCCAATAATATGTAATACATTTGTATTATATTTATATATATTATATATATTATAGATTAATGTATATTTTTTGTGGTACTAGGGTTTGAACCCATTCTACCTCCAAGCTATACTTTTACTTTGAAACAGTAGGTTACTGAGGCTGATCTTGAATCAGCAATCCTGCTGTCTCAGGCTCCTAAGTACTGAGATGTCAGGATTGTACCACCATACCTGGTCTTCAGTAATAATTTTGAGGTTTACATACATCAATGAAGGTGGGCTAGGCAACAATAAGACAAAGACAAAAACATGAATTTACCACTTGATATAAGGAACCTTGAGCATCCTCAGATATTGGTATCATTGAAGGTCCCTGGAACTCATCCTTTTGGTTGCCAAGGGACAACTGTACCCTGATTTATGTGCAGTGGCTAAAGGTCATGGTGGAGGGTCAGAGATCTGCAGATGCAAAATAGAAGATGGTGACAAAAAATAGGAGGCAGAACTAATGAATAAGCACAGTCTGTGAACATAGCTGTATTCCATGTTAATGTTAAGCAAAGGCATACAAAGGATACAGGCTTTGGTAAAAAGTCTGGCAGTTTTGAGTACACTACAATAAGAACAATTTTTTTTTCTTTTCTTTTTCTTTTTTTTTTGCGGTACTGGGGATTGAACTCAGGGGCATTCTACCTCCGAGCTACTCCCCCAGCCCTATTTTTTATTCTTTATTTTTGAAACCGAGTCTCACTAAGTTGCGAAGTGCCTCACTAGGTAGCTGAGGCTGGCCGCGAACCCGGATCCTCTGGTCTCAGCCTCCCAAATGCTGGAATTACAAGCGTGCGCCACCACGCCCGGCTTCAATTGTTTTTTTTTCAATTAATGATTACAGTAAAAATGAGTTGGGGCATATTTCACTACACAATAAGAATATCTTGGCTTTGAAAATGTGTTTTACACTTTGTATCATGGATCCAGGCCTATGTGATTCACTGAGATTCCTTTCCAACAGCAAGATCTGGCTCTAGCAAAGCTAGAAACAGGTCCAGCCTCACTCTCTTCATTCCCTACTCAGTAGCCCTGCGAAGCCACATTATTAACTTGGTCTGTGATTCTAAGTCTCTGAAAATGATAGCAAACATAATCTATAGATGCATCGTCTTCTACTTTTCACAGGACCACAAAAATAATTAAAGAGTTGAAACTTCCCGATTTACAAAGCTTCGCAGGTAGAATGCAGATAGCTTTGGAAATGAAGCCTCAGTCGAGGGAGAAAGTGGAGTCAGGCAGTAGACAACAGAGCCCAGTCAGTGCTAACTGTCAGTAAGCTTAAAGCATGATTCACTGAGTTGATGCATAGATGAAAATGGGATTTGCTGATCCAGGGCCAGCCACTTTTCCATGCAACCCCCTCCTCATTGTGGTTTATTGTGAGGGGAGGTGGTTCTTTTCTTTCTGTGAGAGCATCCCTCTTAATGTGAACAAAAGATAGCACCAAGACATGCTTCACGGGAGCCCCTGGGCCAAGCTGTGGAGCTGAAAGCTTGAGCTGGATGGAGAGTCACCGTTAAGTCTCTGGGCCTGAAGTGGTAATGGCAAACAGTGGCCTTTTCTTTTTCCTCTCACAGAATGGCCACCTTGAAGGCAAATCAACAGGAGTGACAGCGGAAGAGAGAGCCATGTGGCTGAGCTGTCTGCCAGCTGAAAGGGGAATTCAATAGCTCTCTCCTGCAAACTGAGCCCAAGTCAGCCTTGCTGAAATCCAGTGACATTTCTGCCTGTTAGTGAATGGAAACACATGCCTTTCATTCCGGAGTGTGTGCGCCTGGGAGGGGGGAGTGCTTTGTCTGCTGTGTCCTTGTTCGCTTGGCCTGATTGTTTGCTGAGAAAAAACACAATTAAATCTTCCATTCAATTATGGCCTGTTTGGGTCTGAGGAGCTGTTTAAAACCAGAGCGCCTTATCATATTAATGAATGTGGCTGCCAGATTAATACCTGAGAAAGGGGATTCCCTGGAGAATGGAAGGGCAAAGCTGAGAATATTAGGATGTTATGATCTTCGCATGATAGAAAAACTATTGATAAAATGGCACATTACCCTCAGAGAAAGAGACTGTTGTGTTAAATGGGCATGAAAATAATTGTATATATTCTACCGAACCCAATAGACAATACAAGCTCAGACGTAATGTACACACACAGAACTCTAATTATCTGTCTACCATTTTCTTCTTTGTTGGGTCCCAGTTGCTGACCTTCCCTGGTTTGGGGGAATTGAAACCAGGTAACCAGGAATACCAGAGGCAGAGAGTTAAGCCATCTCAGAGTTGGTTGAGAAATATTTATGTCAAATGCAAGAAGAAACTAAGGACAAACTTATCCATGTTTAAGAGCCTAAAGAAGAGTAGAACAGAGGGTTGGGACTCTTAAAAGCTTGGAGTTGGGAGCCAGTAAGCTTTAGGGGTGTGTAGATCAACAGAAAAGGAGGGACAGATCATGGCCATGGCCATCAATGGCTTTGCAGCTTTGGGTCTTTGCTTGCTCATCAGACAGGAGTTAGGATGCATGGGCTGGTCCAGCTGGTTCAAAGGGCCAGGAACACAGTAGATACCTTTTCAGATTAATGTAAACATAGCTTAAAAAAACCTCATATTATCTCAAAATGGAATGTGGCCAGTCCTCACAAGTGTGGAATGATTGTGGAGAATGCAAGTTGATTTTTATGATGCCTCAGTTTTGAATAATTTTAGAGAAATGTGTATTTTCAACTACTTACTCTCATGCTGATAATAGAAAGTATGAAAACATTAAAGTTCTATTGGGTCTGCTTGAAGGTTTAAGGTCATTGATGGTTTATTCATTACATGCTGATCAAACTCATAAGAGTTTAACTATTTAGCCATTAAACTAAATGACCAGAGACTCAATGTTCATGTGCATCGAACCTCAAGAAGGCCCCTGTAATAGAACGGTCAACTGAAAAAGCCTTAGAGACCAAGTTTGCTAGATTTGTGGGTTACAAACTACATAATAAGAATAGAATTTATGATAAAAATATAAAGCATCCTGTTTTTTTTCCCTGTAATCAAAATACCTGATGAGAACAACATAGGAAAGGTTTCTTTGGCTCATGGTTTCAGCGGTTCAGCCTACAGTTGGCTGACTCTAAGGCAGGAATTTTGGTGGTACAGGAGGTGGCAGAGGACAGCAAAGAAAGACACACACACACACACACACACACACACACACACACCAGGGACAGATTTAGTCCCCAGTGCCACACCTCCAGTGCCCTGCCTCTTCCAGCCAACCTCATCTGCCTAAGTTGCCATCCTTCAATGGATTCATTCAATGATGAGATTCCAACCCTGATTCAGTTTTCGCCTCTGAACATTTTTGTGTTGCCAATGCATGGCCTTTCCCCCTTCACCTACTATATTGAAACTGTAACACTCTGTCATTAAAGAGTATTTTTTCTAAAGGCAGGCATGGTAGCTTGTAATCCCAGTACTTGGGAAGATAAGAAAGGAGGTTTGCAGGTTCTAAGCCAGGCTCAGAAAATGAGTGAAGCTGTCAGCAACTTAGTGAGACCCTGTTTTCAAATTTTAAAAAATAAAATAAAATGGGGCTGGAGGTGTAGCTCAGAGGTAGAATTCCCCTGGGTTTAGGAATTGCAAATTAGTCCAGTCACTATGGAGATCAGTGTGAAGATTCCTCGAAAACTCTAAATAGATCCATCATATGATCTAGCTATACCACTCTTGGGTATCTTTCTAAAGGGGCTGAAATCAGAGAACTACAGTAATATATGCATACCCATGTTCGTAGCAGCATAATTCACAATAGCCAAGTTATGTAACTAACCTAGGTGTCCATCAACAGATGAGTGGATTACAAAATTAATTATGGGAAATACACACAATGGAATTCTACCCAGCAATAAAGAAGAACAAAATTATGTCATTTGCAAGAAAATGGAAGTACCTGGAAAACATTGTGTTAAGTGAAATTAGCCAGTCACAGAAAGTGAAGGGTCTTATGTTTTCTCTAACATGCACAAGCTAGGGAGTAACTGGATTACCAGAGGGACTCTGGATAATGGAGGAAAAACCTCAGTGGAGCTAGGGTAGTCTATGAGAAGGGGAAGAGGAAGAGTGAGGGTCATTAATGGAATTACTACCATTGACTATGTGTACATATATGAAAATACCAATGTCAATCTCAGTACTCTGTATTGGGAAAAGGGGGAGTTGAGGAGGTTGGGGGGGCAAGTGCTGTGTGCATGTACGTCACTGTCAACGTGATATACATTATGATGTGAGGCTATAATGCACCAATAAAAGCATATTAAAAGGGGGGGGGGGTTAAGATACAAGGCACTATTAATGAAGAAGAGAAAACTGAACTTAGAGTCATTGACCACTTACTAGCTCTGTACCTTTGGAAAAGTTAGTCAACCTCAGTAAACATAAGCACTATCCAGAGAAAGATAATGCAATAACTACTTTGTAGGCTAGTTCTGAGAATTCAAGGAAATTGAAGGAGTTATTTCATGCAAATAATTCAGTACACTACCTAGAATGTGGTCCTATTAAATGGCAATAATTGTAGTGGCAGAATTGATTATCTTGATTACTCCAGGCGGCAGGGAGTTAAGAGAGCAATGATAGCTTTTTTCCCCCAATGGAAAGGAAAGGAAAGGAAAGGAGAGGAGAAGAGAGGAGAGGAGAAGAGAGGAGAGGAGAGG
>PVLC010027288.1:0-22001 GCA_004027655.1 Graphiurus murinus
GAAAAGGGGTCTCACTAAGTCATGAAGGTCTCACTAAGTTGCTGAAACTGGCTGCAAACCTGTCATTCTCCTGTCTCAACCTTCCAAATATTGGGATTACAAGCATGTGCCACTATGCCTAGTTTAGTTTTCCTAAAACGTAGCTTTTCTTTCTCTCATTTCATGCAACTATACAACATGTACTTGAATTATATAATTGTAATAACAAATACAAGGACACGCAAGGCTACTTCATGGTAAGCAGAGCTCACTAGAAAGTACCCAATGGGCTGGGTGCAGTGGTACACACTTGTAATTCCAGGTATTTTATTTTAGACCCTGTCTCAAACTAAAAAATTAAAGAGTGGAGATGTAGCTCAGTGATAGAGCACCCCTGGATTCAATTCTGTATCCCTTAAAAATTTTATTTATAGCTGGGTGTGGTGGCATATGTTTGTAATACCAGTACTTGGTAGGTTGAGACAGGAGAACTGCAGGTTTGAAGCCAGCCTCAACAACTTATTGAGGCTCTCCACAACTTAGCAAGACCCTGTTTCCAAATAAGAAATAAAATCAGGCTGGGAGTATAAATTGAAGGTAGAATGCCTCTGGGTTCAATCCTTAGTTCCAAAAATTATTTATTTATTTTGTGGTACTGAGGATTGAAACCAGGACATTCTATCTCCAAGCTACACCCCAAGTCCTATTTTATTTTTTTAAATTTTGAAACAGGGACTCACTAAGTTGCAGAGGTTTAGCTAAATTGCTGAGGCTGGCCACAAACTTTCAATTCTCTTGTCTTAGCCTCCCAAATACTGGGATTACAGGTGTGTGTCATCATCCTAGGCTTGACTCAAACATTTTAAAAAGTACCTTATCAGTTGCGAGTGTGTGCCTAGTGTTCATAGACAAAAGTCACTGTTTTACCAAGAAATAGAGAGCTTTGGTCAATCCAACAAAAGGGTTAAATGGATCAATAAAAAGAGATTCAAATATCTATTCAAACTGGACATTGTGGCACACGCTTGTAATCCCAGTACTTGGTGGGTACTGAGAGAATCACAGGTTAGAGGAGAGCCTCAATAAGGTATCCAGATTCTCAGCAACCTAGCAAAAAATAAACAGAGCTAGGGGTGTAGCTCAGAGGTAGAATGGCTGAGTTACATCCCCAGTGCCACACACACACACACACACACACACACACACACACACACACACAATTTAAATTAAAAATTAATTTGATCAGCTACTTAGTGAGGCCTTCTGCATCTTAGTGAGACCCTGTTTCAAAATAAAAGAATAAAATCGGGCTGGAGGTGTAGCTTGGAGGTAGAATGCCCCTGGGCTCCATCTCCAGTACTGCAAGATAAATTAATTAGTTAATTAATTAATTAAAAGCACCAAAACCAAGCATCACCTCTCCAAGCTCTCCCTTTTTCTCTCCACTCCTGTCTCATATAGATCCCTCCACCATATGAGATTCTGCTTGTATTATAATCATTCTTGACTGGGACCATTGATTTATTGTCTGCTTCCTAATTAGACTGGAAGCTTCTTGAAAATATGGGCTGTATTTTATTTTTGAAACAGGATCTCACTAAGTTGCTGAGACTGGCCATTAACCTGCAATCCTCCTTTCTCAACCTCCCAAATATTGGGATTACAAGCGTGCACCACCATACCTGGTTTTATTTTAATCTCATTCATTGAACATAGATATAAGGATGGGTAGATGGATGGATGAACAGATGGATGAATGGAAGAATGGAAAGATAAAGACATAGAATAAACTTTAATCTATACAAGAATGATTTGATATCAACTCAATCTGGCTCCATGACTCCAAGGGCCATGCTTCTTTAAATGTAATGTGATGTCGGGCATGGTGGCAGCTGCTTGTAATCCCAGCATTTGGGAGGCTGAGACCGGAGGATCTGGGTTTGAGGTCAGCCTCAGCTACCTAATGAGGCACTCCGCAACGTAGTGAGACCCTGTTTCAAAATAAAGAATAAAAAAATAGGGCTGGGGGTATAGCTCAGAGGTAAAATGCCCCTGGGTTCAATCCCCAGTACTGCAAAAAAAATGTAATGTGATTTCTCTCTCATTCGATAAAGGAATAAATTCATGAGCAGAATGCAATTAGTTACCCAACCAATGTATAATTGTTGTAGTTAACTTTATTTTTACTTAAGGAACATCAGAATCTCTTAATAATCTGGTGTTACTTCCCATTATTTTAATAAATTGTGAGGCCTACAAAAGATACTATTTCATCTTCTTCCTTACTCCAACAGTTCCTTCCTTACCCAATAGCCAAAATGACTATTAACTATTATATGTTCCAAGCATGTTCTTATACATCTGAATAACACCTCAGACAGTTCAGGATTTTATTTCAAATAAATAAAATTAGATCTAAAGTTGTAATACCATGTGGGCTGGAATGAAGAGATATACTCCAAAAAAATAACTTCTAAGAACTTATTGAAAAGGAGAATAGTAGAAATTTTTTAAACTTGTATCTTCAAATAAGTGAAAAATAAGTAAATTGTCAAACATTTACTCAAACACCAATAAGTTGAAGGGGAAGTATATGAGTTCTTTTAAGTCTGAAGAATTAATCTTCCAAGGCAAAAACTGTAAAACTCTTAGAAAAAAAAAAACATATGTACTTCTTTGTGACCTTAGATTAGGCCAATGGTTTCTTAGATACAATTCCAAAAGTACATGCAACAAAAGAAAAAAATAGGTGAATTCAACACCTCCAAAATCAAGCACTTTTGTGTTTCAAGTGATTCATTAATAAAGTGAAAAGGCAACTCACAAAATGGATGAAAATATTTACAATTCATGTATCTAATAATGGTCTGGCACCCAGAATAAAGAACTCTTATACTAGGTTCATGGCTCATGCCTGCAATCCTAGCTTCTGGGATGTTAAGGCAGGATGATGACAGGTTCCAAGACAGGTTTAGCCTAGATCTAGTTCCAAAATAAAAAATAAAAAGGGCTGTGTATGTAGCTCACTGGTAGAGCATTCCTCAGTTCAATCCCCTATACCACAAAAGAAAAAACAATTCAGCAGAAAGACAAATAACCCAATTTTTAAATGACTGATAGATATAAATTGACATTTTCCCAAAGAAGATGTATAAATAGCCAGTAAGTACACAAGAAAATGTTTAACAGTAGCTATGGAGAAAATGCAAATCAAAGCCATAATGAGATATCACCTCACCTTCATTTCCATTAGGATGTTTAATGAAAAACACAGATAATGAGTGTGGGCCAGGATGTGGAGAAACTGGAACCCTCATATACTACTAGTAGGAATGTAAAATGGCACAGGCACTTTAGAAAACAATCTGGTACTTTCTCAAAAGGTTAAATATAGTTAGTATATAATCCAGCAATCCCAATCCTACATATGTATCCAAAAGAAGTAAAAACATGTGTGTACTAAAAAATCTTGTAGATGAGTGTTTATAACAGCATTAATCAAAATAGCCAAAATATTGGGAACACAGTATCTAACAACTAATGAATAGACAATATATTATTGTGTTGGTTGGCTTTGTGTTACTGTTAAGTTTTTCCCACATCTGAAGAACACAATCAACACATATCTATGTACCTCTACTCAAATTTTGAGCATTTCTACTCAAAATTCTTAATAAGATTTAATTGAAAAACATCTTAACAGCGGGGCATGTGGACAGTCGAGCATGTGGCTCACATCTATAATCCCAGGATCTGGGATGCTGACAAGGAGGATTGCAGATCGAGGTCAGTCTCAGCAATTTAGCAAGACTCTCAGCAACTTAGTGAGATCCTGTTTCAAAATAAAAAATAAAGAAAGGTACCTGTAATTCAGTACTTGGGAGGCTCAGACAGGAGGATCCCAGGTTGAAGCCCATCCTGAGTATCTTAGCAAGACCCTGTTTCAAAATAAAAAATAAAACAGAGCTGGGGGGCTGGATCTCTGAGGTAGAATGCCCCTGAGTTCCAGTCCAAATAAATGGCTAGTGGTGTAGCTTAGAGGTAGAATGCCCCTGGTTACAATCTCCAGTACAAAAAAAAAAAAAAACTTGAAAAAGAAAAACATCTTCTTTGGACTCTTGAAGAAGATGTGCCAGCCAGGAACAAGGCATATTTCATAAAAATGTGGGGAAGCCAGCTCAGGGAAGTCAGCCGAGGCCAGTTGTGAGGAGGAAATACTGTTTGGATATCCACTGCAGTCACAGCCAGG
Source organism: Graphiurus murinus (assembly GCA_004027655.1). Classification (NCBI taxonomy): domain Eukaryota; kingdom Metazoa; phylum Chordata; class Mammalia; order Rodentia; family Gliridae; genus Graphiurus; species Graphiurus murinus. The sequence goes on from PVLC010027288.1 coordinate 4,229, forward strand.
TAAGTTTACCTAGCATCCTCCCCTTCTTTGCTGTTCTTTTTCCATGATTGGTTTCACTTGTATTTTCTCCACTATCCTCCTTGCCCAATGTACCATATTAACCAGAGTATTTTATACAGTTATAGCAGAAAATATACTCACTTACATGTTTGAAGTACAGGAGTAACTTAAACTTAGGAAATATAATTTTATTACAGTGATAAGGGTCAACAATGGGAAAATTATGTTGAGAAAATTATATTGGGCCTTTAAAAGAGCCAAGATTTATATATTAAGGACAAAAACATTTTTATCCAAAAATTCCTAGTAAAGATATCTCATGCCGGGCGTGGTGGTGAACGCTTGTAATCCCAGCATTCAGGAGGCTGAGACCGGAGGATCCCGGTTCGCGGCCAACCTCAGCTACCTAGTGAGGCACTCCGCAACTTAGTGAGACTCAGTTTCAAAATAAAGAATACAAAATAGGGCTGGGGGTATAGCTCAGAGGTAGAATGCTCCTGAGTTCAATCCCCAGTACCGCAAAAAAAAAAAAAGATATCTCATCAATAAAAAATTTTCAGCTCCTTCACAAGTCAAAAAGTAAGTCTATATCCTTTGTAAAGGCAGTATGGAATTTATTTTTAAGTGAAATCCTGACCTCTACTGGATAAATTGAGTAAATTCAATAACTGAATCTACTAAACAATATTAATGTCACAAAAAGACAGACATTACAACTTTCCTAATGTAAAGTAACAGGAAAATACAGTTCCATCTGTGAAATATTTGTGCAAAAAATCAAATCAAAATCTTACTCATTTTCCAGATCTAACATGCAGCTTAAGGGAAATAGAAAATAGGTAAAAACATTAAACAACATTAATCTAGAATATGAGAGATTCTACTACCAAAGACCCATTTGGTGGTGGTGAGTTTTATTGTTGTTTTTAAACAATTGACATGAAAAAAGTAACAAGAGAGAGAATTGTTACAGATTAAAAGTGTTATTATAGGTTAAAGTGTCTTGAGAGACTCATAGATTATAAGTGTAATATTAAGTAAATGCAATGGATGGACCATGTTTGGATGATGATTTGAACAAAGTTATTTCAACTGTGAAAATGTAAATTCTAAGTATTTCATGATATTATAGAATTGCCATTCACTTTTAATGTATTATATTGATACTATGATTACTTTTTAAAATTATCTCTAAGAAATGGATTTGGTTGGTTTGTGTGTGTGTGTATGTGGTATTGGGAATTGAATCCAGGGGTGTTCTACCTCTTCACTACACCCCCAGCCCTTTATTTATTTATTTATTTATTTATTTATTTATTTATTTATTTATTTATTTAATGTTTTGAAATAGGGTCTCGTTAAGTAGCTAAGGGTTTTGCTAAATTGCTGAGGCTGGCCTCGAATCTGCAATCCTCCTCGGTCAGCCTCCCAAGTACCGAGATTATACAAGTGCACCACCACACCTTGCTTTAATAAAGTGTTGTCAATTGGAATTGTCAAAATTATTAGGGAAGAAAATTGCAAATAGAAAGAGCTACAGAGACAAAATCCCTGAAACAGAAATATGCTTGATGTTTTCAGGAATAGCAAAGAGGTCAGTGTGAAATGAATGAAGGACAAAATAGAAATGTGTGGAAGGTACTGGGGGTGTGGAATAATTCAGATTTTGTAAGACTTTTAACAATATGAGAAGTCATTGGAATATTTGGAGTAGAGGAGAGATAAAAGCTAATTTCAATATTTAAAAAGGTATCTGGCTCTTGTATGATAAGTTAACTGTCAACAGACAATGGTCAACATGGAACTACCAGTTAAAATCTGTTCCAATTATCTAGTGCAGGCAAGATGTCCAATGTGATTTTTTTTTTTAAAAAAAGTGGTAAGATTCTGGTTATATTTCTAAAGTAGATCAAGCAGAAATTTCAGATGGTTAAATGCAGACTGTGTGTGTGAGATAAAGGAGTCAAAGATGGCCCCAGTTTTGTGGTCTGAGCTATTAGAAAGATGGAGCTGAAGCCAGGCGTGGTGGCGCACGCTTGTAATCCCAGCATTTGGGAGGCTGAGACCGGAGGATCCGGGTTCACGGCCAGCCTCAGCTATCTAGTGAGGCACTCCGCAACTTAATGAGACCCTGTTTCAAAATAAAGAATAAAAAATAGGGCTGGGGGTATAGCTCGGAGGTAGAATGACCCCGGGTTCAATCCCCAGTACCACACAAAAAAAAAAAAAAAAAAAAAAAAAAAATGGAGCTGAGGTAAGATGGCAGGAGATGGTTTTATTCTTTTTTTCTTGTTCAATATATTTATTAAGCCGGGTGTGGTGGCGTACTCTTGTAATCCCAGTATTTCGGAGGCTGAGAGAGTAGGATCGCAGGTTCGAGGCCAGCCTCAGCTACTTAGTGAGGCCCTCCACAACCTAGTGAGACCCTGTTTCAAAATAAAGAATAAAAAATAGGGCTGAGGGTATAGCTTGGAGGTAGAAAACCCCTGGGTTCAATCCTCAGTACCACAAAAAATATATATATTTATTATAATTGGGGTTTACTGAGATATTTTCATACATGTGTGTATTACATTGATTATGTCCATCCACCTTCTACTCTCTCCTCTTCTACCCCCTTCTCTCTCCTTCCTCCATCCTGGTCCCCTTCACAGATCAAACAGTTCCTCTTCAATTTTAGTTCTTTTTCTTTTTCCTTTCATCTTTTCCTTTTTTATTTTATTATTTTTCTTCAGTTCAGGAGAGGGGTTAGTGGGGATCTGGAAATTCAGTTTCCACTCTATCAAATTTGAAATGCTTCTTAGATGTTCAAGAAGAGCTGTTGAATGTGTCTGGAGTCTAGGGGAATAGTCTAGATTGGACACATGAATATAGGAATTGTTAGACTCTATAACTAACATTGCCTATATTAACCTCTCAAATTTCTTTACTTTTTAGGTTGGACAACTTTTAATTACCAATTTTTTTTTAACTGGGGATTAAACTGAGGGGTGGTCTACCTCCAAGCTACATCTCCATCCCTTCTTATTTTTTATTTTGAAACAAGGTCTTGCTAAAATTGCTGAAGCTAGCCTGGAACTTGTGATCCTCCTATCTTTTTTTTTTTTTTTTTTTTTTTTTTTTTTTTTTTTTTTTTTTTTGCGGTACTGGGAATTGAACTCAGGGGCATTCTACCTCTGAGCTACACCCCCAGCCCTACTTTTTATTCTTTATTTTGAAACCAAGTCTCACTAAGTTGCGGAGTGCCTCACTAGGTAGCGCAGGCTGGCCACGAACCCGGATCCTCTGGTCTCAGCCTCCCAAATGCTGGGATTACAAGCATGCGCCACCACGCCGGGCTTGATCCTCCTATCTTAACCTCCCAAGTAGTGGGATTACAGGCATGCCCCACCATGCCCAGCTTAATTAATTATCATTTTTGTAAATAAAAAATGATCAAGCCAGGCGTGGTGGCTCACGCTTGTAATCCCAGCATTCGGGAAGCTGAGACCAGAGGATCCGGGTTCGCCGCCAGCCTCAGCTACCCAGTGAGGCACTCTGCAACTTAGTGAGACTTGGTTTCAAAATAAAGAATAAAAAATAGGGCTGGGGGTATAGCTCGGAGGTATAATGCCCCTGAGTTCAATCCCCAGTACCGCAAAAAAAAAAAAAAAAAAAGAAAGGACAAGCTTCCATACTTAGGCAGAACAACAAAATCCTTTTCTCTGTCTCTAAGCTGTCAGCCAAGAGCTCCAGCCAATGTTGATGTTGGTCAGCTAAAAGTTGGCTGATAGCCCAGCAACACTGAATGCTAAGAACACAAGACACCTACACTTAGAAGAGAATTATATAGACTCTCACAATAATTTAGAATAATCTTACAAGATAAAAAAGGAAGCTATATTAACCCAATATTAATGACTAGTAACACAAAAATAGTTAAGTCCAAACCTCCATACTTTAAAAGACTATATCCCTGTGTCTTTCTCTTCTTCCTTATAAAACAAGTTTTTAACATACCAAGTAACTCCTCATAGAGAGAGATAAAGAAAAGCTGAGAGCCGGGCGTGGTGGCGCACACTTGTAATCCCAGCATTCGGAAGGCTGAGTCCGGAGGATCCGGGTTCGCAGCCAGCTTCAGCTACCTAGTGAGGCACTCCGCAACCTAGTGAGACCCAGTTTCAAAAAAAGAAAAGCTGAGAAACTCACCAAGGACATGGGAAAGTAATGCACACTTTAAACTTTAAGAGTTAGATAAAGAATAAAGTGGGCTTCTACCATACAGCCCCCCGACCTTGTTAAACAAGTAACACGTTTTAATCAGTGATGTCAGACCTATCCATGTGAGGATGAACAAAGAAGGCTAATTAAAAAAGACTTACATAGCAGAGATAACTCACGGGGCCTGTACAGTTTTTTGGTGGGAAAAGAAGACTATTAGCTAAGCAAGGTAGAAGGAAAAAGATAATGAAGTCTTATTTTTTAAAACAATGTATTTGAAAACCTCAGTGTTTTACTTTCAAGGCACTCCACTGCATTACCTCTCCTCTGATGTAGTGTTTTAATTGCTCTGTCCCCCCTTTCTACCTGTAATAAAACAACAACAACAACAAAAAAAAAAAACTTAAGTTTGCAGCAGCGCAGTTCTGGCTATATATTTTTTTTTTCTTCTAAAACTAGCTAAGAACAAGAACCCAAGGTGATAACCCAAACTGTTACAAATTGTGTTCTAGTGTTTTGTAGAAGATAGAAATTGTGAGAAATAAAAATAGATATTTAGCTGAGAAGATTTCCAGGCAAAATATGAATCTTCCTATATCTTTCTTTGTTTTGTTGCAGTACTAGGGACATTTTACCTCCAGGCTACATATCCAGCCCTTTTAAATAATTAAATCACATCCGGCTTCATATTTTGTTTTGAAACAGGGTCTTGCCAGGTTGCTGAGAGTCTCACTGTGTTGCTGAGGCTGTCCTAGAACTCTAGATCCTCCTGTCTCAGTTTCCCAAGTACTAGGATTACAGATGTGCACTATCAAGCTCATCTAGGAATGCTATTATTAAAATAATGAAAAATAACAATGGTTGGTGAGGATGTGAAAAAATTGGAAAGCCCTTACAAAGCTATTGGTATGCAAAATACCTCAGCTACTGTAGAAAAGAATTTGTGTTTTCGAAATCGGAGGATCCGGGTTCCAGGCCAGCCTCTGCTACTTAGTGAGGCTCTCTGCAACTTAGTGAGACCCTGTTTCAAAATAAATAATAGAGCCGGGCGTGGTGGCTCACACTTGTAATCCCAGCATTTGGGAGGCTGAGACCGGAGGATCCGGGGTCACGGCCAGCCTCAGTTACCTAGTGAGGCACTCCGCAACTTAGTGAGACCCTGTTTCAAAATAAAGAATAAAAAAAAAAAAAATAGGGCTGGGGGTGTAGCTCAGAGGTAGATGCCCCTGGGTTCAATCCCCAGTTCCACAAAAATAAAATAAAATAAATAAAGAATAGGACAGGAGGTGTAGCTCGAAGATAGAATGCCCCTGGGTTTAATCCCCAGTACCGCATAAAGAAAAAGAAACACCCAGAAATTCCACTCCTACACATATATGCAAAGGAATAAAAAAGAGACTCAAGCAAATACTTGTACACAAATGTGCACAGCAGCTTGAATCACAATAGCCCAAAGGAAATGACAAAAATGTTCACAAATGACAAGAATGTCCACAAATGAATGGACGGATAAAATTATGGTTTCTACAGACTTTGTAATATTATCTATAAAAAACGGTGGTGCATGCTTGTAATTCCAGTACTTGCGAGGCTGAGACAGGAGGATCTGGGCGTAAGGCCAGCCTCAGGTACTTAGTGAGGCACTCCACAACTTAGTGAGACCCTGTTTCAAAATAAAGGATGAAAATAGGACTGGGGTGTAGCTCGGAGGTAGAATGCCCCTGGGTTCAATCCCCAGTACCCCAAGAAAAAAAATTTTTAAAAAGGAATGTAGTACTGATACACACCACAAGATGTACAAGATGAACCGGCAATACATTATGCTAAGCAGGAAAAAAAAAAAAGTAAACAAAAGAGTCATATAATCCATTTTCAAGAAATGCCCAAAATAAGTAAATCTATAGTCCGTACTGAGTCGTATTTCCCCGGTGCTGGGAGAGGAAGAAATATGGAGTAACTGATGGGTTCAGGTTTTGAGTAATAAAAATGTTTGGAAACTAGTTGGAGATGGTGGTTGCACATCATTGTGGATGTATTACATATGGTACTAAATTATACTTAAGAAATGGTTCCTTTGGTGGTGTTAATTTCACTTCAATTCTTTAAAAATGTTTCCCAATGACCAAGTTGTGTCAAAGTGAAGAATTATAATCAGACATTACAAAGTAAGGTGATAATGTAGTTTCTGAATTTTAGAACCCATCTCTGGGATGATTTTATAAAGACCATGAAATTCATTGGCCTTTGATACACCATTGAAGGCTTGTACTAGAAAATGTACGTAAGTGTCAAAAGGAAAGGTAATTCCAAGTTCCTTTCTCTCTAAAAATTCAACAGGGTCTCATCTACAACCGAATAACTACATAGTCCCTCTCATTTTGCAGACCCCGGAAGTCGCGACTGAGAAAACGCTCGTGGGCCCCAGGCGCGCCCGGACCAAAACATTTGCGGAACTCGCGGGACCCTATTTACGGCTGCACAACCTGCCAGGGCCCGAGACTTCCGGCCGCGGCCCAGCCTTCCAAGATCCACCCCTTCCACCGTCCTCCCAGTCAGTCGGAAGTGCGGCCGCCGGAACAAGCGGTAGGCCTGGCAGCTGCTCGGCTCTGCTGGAGGAGTGGGTGGGCGTTGCGGTCCGGCTGGCGCTTGTAGGCCCGGCGCTGCGGCGGCGGCCCGCACTGGCGGGCGGCGGCTGGTGGGTGGGACCGGCCTGCAGCGGCCCAGCTGGTGGGTTAGTTGCGCGAGATCCAGCCGGGGTCAGAGGTGAGGGGCCGCTGAGCGGCTTCCGGATTCTGCGGGAGGAAGACGCGGTTCCCTAAGACCCGGCCGGCGGGTCGCGGGCGGAGCCTGTCACACTCCCGGCGGACACCCTCCTTTGCTTTTCGCGGTGTTGCCAAACAGCGCTTTTCATTTTAGTTTGGACTTTTAAGTTGCATTTACAGGTATTTCCTGAAACTTGCAAGAATATTACATAGTGCTTCTTCGTGGGTGGGTGTTCTGGTGTCCATATTGAATAAAGGCCGGTGGCTCCACTGTGGGGCTGGTGGCGTTTTGCTGGTAAAGCCCAAGTTTTTACAAAAGCTCCTGCAGTTGGGAGAGACTCAAGTCAATCAGGGAAATCAGTGGAATTGGTAGAGACATTTAGACTCTGAATGATTAATTACCGGTCCTTGCCAGGATTACCGGGCGTTAAGAAATGAACTTATACAATAGCAGCCCCTGGAAGCCATCTCCCGTCGCCACCGCACACTGCGTTTTTTTGAGTACAGTGCATCAAAGTCTTTAGTAGGACTCGATATATAAAGTGATTTGCAAAGATTTTCGGAGTTAGATTGAGTACAGTACAGATTGAGTATTGGTCACTATGACAAAATTAGATAAGTTAGTTTCTGGGTAGAATCAGTTTTATTTTTAATGTCTTGCTTTAAGATTCTAAGGATAGATGTTGGTTTGAATGGTCTTAAGGCTGAAACATTAGAAAGAACCTATTATTAAAACTAAAGAGAGCTGAAGTCCTATCTAAGTGTGATCTTGAGAGACACTAGTTCTGAGTGCCTTACTCTAAAATGGAGACGTCAATGATGATCACGGTGGTTTTCTCACAGGTTCTGGACAATTCTGTATTTGGGCAGAATGTTTGCTTTCTAACTGCTAAACAAAGGTACTTATTGGCGTTTGTCTGCAGTATTGAATTTGAAATTACACCCTCCCCCCAATTTAATAAAGAATTACTATCAAAGTCATCACACGTTGCCTGTAAGTATGTAGTGTATCCTCATCTTTAGATTTAGTGGTCTAAAATTTTTCACCTAAATTCAACATAAACCACCCATGAGCAATTTGAAGGTAGAATTAATGCCATCTATTTTTTAAATGATTATCCCTAGACATATACAGTGCTTCTGATGTGTTAGTAGCAAAGCCATCTATTTTCCTTTGTTTTTAGTTTTCAGTTTTTCTTTAACTTGAACTGGCAAAAACTTAAGCTTTCAGGTTTACAAAAAACAATAGTTTACATGAGAAGTCTTGTTTTCTGTTAGCAGAACTTGCCCCTTTAGCTCAACTTGTAGACATACACCAGTGGTTACAAGGAGTTAGGTGAAGAATTAGAGTAAGCTTTATCATCACTCGCAGAACAAACATTGTATTCCATCTTCATGTTACTCAGATTACAGTGGTAGGCTCCAGCACTGGCATCACCTTTTAATTACCTGGGAACTCCAAAAATGCTGATCCCCTGGTCCCTACTCCCTACAAACTAATCAGAATCTCTAGGGATAAGACATGAGCATTTCATTATTTAAAGCCCAGTAGATATTATTCACTTTGCAGCCAGTACTCCTGTAAAAGAAAAAGGTTCCTCACGAATGTGTCTAGTTTTCTTGAGGAGAAGGCTGAAGGGATTGGAGCTGTAGCTGAAAAATGTAGGCAGGCAGTTATTAGAAATAATCGCAGGAAAAGTGAGAGTTACAATTGGGATATTAGAGATTCACAAAACATTATTTTCTCTCCATGTGTGTTAAGTATTTTTGGAAAAATGTAAGTAATGATTTTAACCTGTTTTGCCTGGCCTAGTTAAAACTACTTTTCAGCAATGAGTAGATAGGTTGTGGCACATGAATTTTTGCTAAAGATTATTACAAAGTACATTAGAAATATATGTGCCTTGAGTAATTTTCCTAGTTAATAACTAAATAATTTGACTTCTTTCCCTTTATGGCCTTATATTAACATGTTTTTTGTTTTTTACCTTTACAGTATGTAAGATTGATATTAAAGATATGGTTTTTACCCTACTTTATCAATGCACATAAGTTTTTTCTTCTTTTTGGACTCCTGTTTTATGCCACAATGGTAAGCTACAGTTCAGTATGTTCAAGTTTGTCTTGTATTTAGAATGTTGTCTTCATCTCCATAAAAATACCTGATTGTGGGGGGTTCTTTTTGTTGTTGTTTCTAGGTACTGTGAATACTATAATTCTGTGTGATATCCAAAACAAAACACTAGAAAAAGAAATCACTGGTAGTATATTTGTTTAACTTTGTTTAGATCTTAGTACTTTTTGTTTTTAGAAAAGAAAGTTTCATAAATTAAGAAAACATAGCTTACCTACTTCTTATTTTTTCTCCTTGTCTTCAGATGAGGTTCTATAAGAAGGGTGAATCTCAGACCTTACATGTAATAATTATACTATGTGTCTTCAATTCTCAGATATATTCTTTTACATGTTTTTTTTTTTTTTTTTTTTTTTGAGGTACTGGGAATGGAACCCAGGGGCATTCTACCTCCGAACTATACTCCCAGCCCTATTTCATTTTATTTTTTTTATTTTGAAACAGGGTCTCACTAACTTGCGGAGGGCCTCACTAAGTAGCTGAGGCAGGCCATGAACCTGGATCCTCCCGTCTCAGCCTCCCAAATGCTGGGATTACAAACGTGCACCACCACGCCCGGCACATGTTAATTTTATTGAATTGATGAATCTACACTCAAAGACTTCTTACAACTATAATTGCAGACTTTTTTCCTTAATGTTACCTAAAATAATGATGCATGCTTATAATTGATGGCATCTTAAATTCACTTAAATGTAATAATAGCTGTCTTTTTTTGTATTCCTAGTATATTTTGGGTTCATTGCATTGATGTACTAGGAATTTCTAAGTTGGTGTTAGGTACCAACTTAATCCCCCTTTCAATTTTTTAGGATTCCAAGTAGGCTAGGAGAATTTAGTCTTCGCTTCACTTTGATTACTTGCTTATAGCCAGTGTATTTTCCTAATCACATTCATAGAATGTTGAGGAAATTAAAGTTTATAAAGATTGGTAGCTGTCATATTCATCCTACCCCTATTTCAGCCTCTCAACTACTGACCAGAGACACTATTTTTGCTTTTCTTATCTAGTTTAGAGTCCTAATTAGATGTATAAGAGTGCCATGGAATGGAATGGAATGGAAGAGAAAAATAAAGGAAAATAATTTGGACCTGTTTCAGAAAATGAAGCAACCACTTCCTTAGGAATTTTGAATGCTTATTAAATTATTTTTGTGTGTGTGACAGTAACTAATACTGTTAAATACTCTTTTTACAGCAGCAAGCTTTAGAACTAGCTTTGGATCGTGCAGAGGTAAGGCATGGCTAAGTTACATATTGAAATAATGTTATCTGTAATTGATAAAAATTCAACTTTAAGAGATTTTTGTATATTTTCAAAGGAGTACATTAATATTATTTTATTACAGTATGTAAATAATTTTCCTAAAAAGATATAAAAATACCAAGTGATGTTTGAATCATCTGTTAGTTAGAATCCTTGTTATTATGGTTTGGAATAAAAGTCATTAAGATATAGAATTTCTAGCCGGGCGTGGTGGCGCACGCTTGTAATCCCGGCATTTGGGAGGCTAAGATCGGAGGATCTGGGTTCACGACCAACCTCAGCTACCTAGTGAGGCACTCCGCAACTTAGTGAGACTTGGTTTCAAAATAAAGGATAAAAAATAGGGCTGGGGGTGTAGCTCGGGGGTAGAATGCCCCTGAGTTCAATCCCCAGTACCGCAAAAAAAAAAAAAAAAAAAAGATATAGAATTTCTAAAAGTATATTTTTCTATTTTAACAAGTTTCCTAACATAGCTAAAAAATATAGTTCTTATTAGGTATAATTTCTAATACATTAAGCATATTCTGAATAGCAAAAGACATTGATTATTTCTGAACTGTAAAATTAGGTTATATCAATGAAATACTGTGCTAAATCTTAGTGAAGCTTAAATTTTACTTGTTTAAAACATACTTATAATTTAGTTTTTCCTACAAGGTATAATTTGTTTTATATTTTATGTATTTTTACATCTTCATTTTATATGTTTTATTTTTATATGTTTTAGTTAGATGTACAGTACTTCATATAGTTGTTCATGCACAAAACAAAAGCAAGCTGTTTTCAAAACCTTTTCTTTTTTAGTATGTCATTGAAAGTGCACGACAGAGACCTCCTAAAAGGAAATACTTATCTAGTGGAAGGTATGAATACATAATTGGTAACATCTTAGAATGACTGAAATATGATACTCACAATTTACTGTACTTCTACGAGGCCATAGACTAAAGATGTTATAGCTTCTTTGCATATATAGAATGAACATCCCTACTCTGGAAATCTTTTTAAATACTCCAAAACCTGAAGCTTTTTCAGTCCTGATAGATACCACAAGTAGAAGGTTTCATACTAGCCGGGCATGGTAGCACACGTAATCCCAGTACTTGGGAGGCTGAGACAGGAAGATCTGGGTTCACGGCCAGCCTCAGCTACTTAGTGAGGCCCTCTGCAACTTAGTGAGACCCTATTTCAAAATAAAGAATAAAAAATAGGACTGGAGGTGTAGCTCAGAAGTAGAATGCCCCTGGGTTCCATCCCCAGTTCCGCAAAAAAAAAAAAAAAAAATTTCATACCTAACCTCATGTGATAGGTCACAGTCAAAATGCAGGCCCACTAAAAATACTGTATGAGCCGGGCGTGGTGGCTCACGCTTGTAATCCCAGCATTTGGGAGGCTGAGACCGGAGGATCCGGGTTCGCGGCCAGCCTCAGATACCTGGTGAGGCACTCCGCAACTTAGTGAGACTCGGTTTCAAAATAAAGAATAAAAAAATAGGGCTGGGGGTATAGCTCGGAGGTAGAATGCCTCTGAGTTCCATACCCAGTACCGCAAAAAAAAAAAAAAAAAAAAATTGTATGAAATTACCTTCAATCTATTTATATAAATACATATGAAACAATTTTTGTGTTTAAGATAAGAGTCTCATCCCCAAGAGATCTATTAGCTATATGCAAATATTCCAAAATCTGAAGAAATCCAAAACACTTCTGGTCCCAAGCATTTTAGATAGGGGTCATCAACTTGCATTTCTAGTTGTACCCCATCCACCTTCAGTTTGGGGAGGAAAGTGAGGAAATTAACATTTATTTCATGATGAATATTATATTAACATTTTGTATATTGTCAATTTTTTCTAGAAAATCTGTATTTCAAAAACTTTATGACTTGTATATTGAAGAATGTGAAAAAGAACCTGAAGTTAAGGTAGGCATGAATTTTTTTGTAGTATTGTGGATTTTGAAATGTTGATGGTGGAAGAGGGAAATTTTAGAGGAGTTACATTTGAAGCAGTTAATGATTTATATTTTTGTGGGTGAACTAGCAACTTTCCAACCAGATCATAGCTTATTTTCTTTTATCAGTTAGATATTTTTAGGTTCCACATTTCAGCTAATTAGAGCTGTTGAACTTGTTTTATCTAATTTAGGCTATAAAATACTTTAAAAAGTGCACTTATTATGATACAACTAAAAACAATACCTCAAAATCCTCACTTATGTTAGAATTATACATAAATATATATTTACATTTAATGTTTTCAAAGATATTCTTAGTTTCTACTTATGTATTAGAAGTATATATTTTATATTTAAATATTTTATTTTCTAGATAACCAGTTTTCCTTTTGACATGAGTTGATTTGTGTAAAACGTAGTAATAAATTCAAATTAAGCTTACATTGCTTTCCCATGTATAGTAGATATAGTGTTGTGAATTTTCCCCACAAATAAAGGATAATGTTGAAGGAACACAAGAAGATTGATTCACATCTGATTTTGCCAAATCATAGCATTATTTTTCAAGGTTATACTGGATTATTGTCATGAGCTCTGCCTCTTTTTAAAGCAGAAATTAAGAAGAAATGTGAACTTGTTAGAGAAGCTTGTTATGCAAGAGACTTTGTCATGTTTAGTGGTCAATCTGTACCCAGGAAATGAGGGATATTCTCTGATGCTCAGGGGAAAAAATGGATCAGGTAAGACCCTCCAAAGTACAGTTGGTTCAAAATACCTCTGCCAGGCAAAATCTGTTACTTTTTAAATTAGTTTCTTAACCTGGTTTGTCCTTCAGATCAGTGATGACTTAGTGATAAAAGCAGATTTTTATCTCAAAAATTTCCTTTGGACTTTTTGCTAAAACATTAGGAATTGCTTGTATAGGTATGATTATCCTTTTTGAGCATATATTTGAAAAGTATTCTTATTTATATGTCTTTGAGGTCAATTTATAAGAGACATGATTTTTAAGTGATTGTCAAAATTTCCCTTCGTTCTTTTGTTATGTGTATCTTAATATAGCATAAGGTGTTTAAAGGTATGCATATTTCAAATACACTTTGAGTCTAAACCCTTTACAATTAAGTATTTTCACTGCCTTTTGAGTAATTTTCTTACACTAAAAATATTTCATTAATGTAAATATGAAAAGAGACTTTGGGGTTTTGGGGGGGAGGGATTGTATGTGTGTGTGGTGCTAGGGATTGAACACAGAGGCATTCTTTCTCCCCACTGTATCCCAAGCACAATTTTATTTTTTATTTGGAAATGGTCTTGCTAAGTTGATGCGTGCCTCACTGAGATGCTGAGGCTGGCTTTGAACCTACTACGATCCTTCTGTCTCAGCTTCCCAAATAATAGGATTACAGTCCTGTGCCACCACACCTGGCTAAAGAGTTTTAAAATGTAAATACTCTTAGGCATCTAAAATTAGAGAGGCATCTAAAAATTTGATACGGTAATAATAATAGGAGTCCTACAAGAAATTCACCTAGTTAAGAGTTTTTTCACATTGATAATTTTGTTTTGAAAGTAACTAGATTATCACTCCAATTTCCAGATAGTAATTTCTCTTCAGTGAACTTTCAGTAACTTTAATGTTGCAATTTTATCATATTCCAATTACTACTGCTGATTGCAGTTTGACTTACGATGTTATATCAGATGTTTTCCCATAATGTTAGGTCTTTTACCCTCTTTCTGGTCTAAAGTGTTATTTAGTTAACAAGTCATTTAGTAAATATAGTGTGATTTATTTATCAGGCTTACAGGTCATTAGGAAAGCCTTTGGTTTTATTCTGCTTTTTGAAAAATCACTTAAAGTATGTACTAAAGCCTTCTGGTGAGCCTAATCATTTTCATAAACTTTTATTTTCTATTTAAAAAATAAGATTCTGAGACCATTCGACTGCCTTATGAAGAAGGGGAATTGCTTGAATACTTAGATGCAGAAGAACTGCCTCCAATTTTGGTTGATCTCCTAGAAAAATCTCAGGTATAAAATTTTTCTCTTTAAAATACCCTGCCAGGCTGTACATGGTGGCACAAGCCTATAATCCCAATAATTGAGAGGCTGAGACAGGAGGTTCACATGTTCAAAGCCAGCCTCAGGAACTTAGTGAGACCCTATTTCAAAATAAAAAATAAAATAGAGCTTGGGGTGAGCTCAGAGGAAGAAGGCCTCTGAGTTCAATCCCCAGTACCACACACACAAAAAAATAATAATAATCCTGCCAGGCACAGTGGCACATGCCTATACTGTAATCTCAGCTACTCAGAATGTTGAGTTAGGAAGACCTTTTGAGCCTAGGGAGTTTGATGCCAGCTTGAACAACGTAGTAGGACCCATCTCTAACAAAAACATAAATTTTTCAAAACCCCTCATTTTTTATATGTGTATGGTATATATTATACTTTTAATATGTCTATATACATGTTTATATGAATGTAACTATTTGATATTTTGTGATGTGATATTTTGCCTCCCCTTTTTTACTGTGCCAGGGATTAAACTCAGATATTTCCTCGTTACTAATGTTCACAACATTGTTTAGAGCATAAAATGAGACATTATACATAGTTATTTAGAAATTGGTTTATTGTGAAGTATTTAACATTTTTGCTACATTGAAATGAACAGGTTTAGTCATTTTTTTCTAAAATTGCTGTAACTTGTAGTTACTAAAACTATGAAAGAAACTACTTTGATTATTTATGAAGCTTCTTACTTAGGGGCCAGAAACTAGTTTTTATGTCTGTGTTTTTTTATATCCAGCTTTGGCGATGACTTTTTTGCCTTGAACTTCTTACTGCTTTGACTTAACCCCAGCCAATGCTGGGTACTTCACTGAGGAAAAAGAAGCCATCAGATAGGAATTCCCATTTCCTCCTAGAATTAGTTGACCAGCGTCATCCATTTCTTTCCATACGTTCTTTTTGCCTTTTTGTTATAATCAATGGAAGCCAGGCATTACCATGCTGGTAGCGCATGCTTGTAATCACAGTTCTTAGGAGGCTGAGATCAGAGGATCACAGGTTCACGGCCAGCCTTAGCTACTTACTGAGGTTCTCCACAACTTAGTGAAACCCTGTTTCAAAATAATAAAAAATAGGACTGGGGGTGTAGTTCGGAGGTAGAATGCCCCTGGGTTCAATCCCCAGTACCCCCCTCCCCCCAAAAAAATCAGTGGGTACTATTCTCCATTTGTTTTCTAGATCCTCCTGTCTTCTAGGACTTAAAACTATAAGCTCCCTCTCTTCTGTTTTTCTTCTCTATGGAATACAAACATAGTAGCCGGGCATAGTGGCACACGTTTGTAATCCCAGTACTTGGGAGGCTGAGATAGGAGGATCTGGGTTTATGGCCAGCCTCAGCTACTTAGTGAGGCCCTCCACAACTTAGTGAGACCTTGTTTCAAAAACAAAGACTTAAAAATAGGGCTAAGGGTGTAACTTGGAGGTAGAATGCCCCTAGGTTCAATCCCCAGTACTACAAAAAAAAAAGAAAAAAAACCCACAAACATACTATACTCTCAACTTTAAAGATTTCTCCCTTGACCACATTTTCTTCTTTAGCTATTGCTTTATAATTCTCCTCTTAAGAACAAAACTGCTCAGAGTTGTCTATAATCATTGTCTCCTTTTTTTCACATCTCATTCTTCACCCACTTCATGAGCATTCTACAGAAGCTGTTTTGTCAAAGTCATCACTGATATCCATGAGACAAAATCAATTGTTCACTCTTCTGTTCTCATCTAAATTGGTCTGTTAGCAAAGTGCAATGCAAGTTAGCTTCTTGGAATGCCCTTCATTTGGCTTCTAAGATATCACATTCCTGGTTTTTCTTTTCCTTCTTTATTCCTTCAGTTTTCTTTTCTTTCAACTCTGTTACATCCATAGATATGTGCCTGTTTCAGAGTTCTTTAAACCTCTATTCTCCCTTGATAATCTCAGTTGGTTTCCTGGGTTTTGAAAATATTACTTATTCCTTTGCTTATAACTCTCACCATGACCATTCCACCAAGCTCTATACTTGTGTATTTACTTGCAGATACACATATATATGTATATGTAGATACATTTCCCAGATGTCACATTATGACAACAGAACTTTTTATTTTACCTCCCAAACTAATTTCATCATCAGTCTCTTTAAACAGATGACCCTACTCTCATCTTTTACATTCAGGTCATCTGCAAATATCAACTCTCCCTTTAAAATATGTGGTCATGAAATGCTGCAGTTACAGTCCTAAACTCCCCTACTTACATTCTAGAATCATAGCCAAACTAAGTTTGCAAAACAGAAAAGAACAACTCTCCATACTTAAAATTCTCCATTGCTAGCCGGGCGCAGTGGGCACACTTGTAATCCCAGTACTTGGGAGGCTGAGACCGGAGGATCTGGGTTCAGGGCCAGCCTCAGGTACTTAGTGAGGCTTTTCACAACTTAGTGAGACCCTGTTTCAAAATAAAGAATAAAAACTAGGGCTGGGGGTGTAGCTCGGAGGTAGAATGCTCCTGAGTTCAATCCCCAGTACTACTACAAAAAAAAAAAAAATTCTCCATTGCCATCTTAAATATACAAAATCTTTGCTTTCCTGTTAGTTTTCACCTCTTAATTTTCATCTTTACTTGGTATAATTCAGCTACCTCCACCTTCTTTCCATACTAAAACATACCAAACTTATTCCTGCAGGAAGGCATATTTATCTGCTTTTCCTTCTATCTGGAATAGTCTGTCCCAGATCATTCTTATGATTCAGATTTCCACTAAAACCTTCATTCCCTCAGAGGTTTTTATCTGAGCATACAATCTAAATTAACCCTTCCTTATTTTATGTTCTTTATACCATTCATCACTATTTAAAATTATCTTACTGAGAGCAAGTGCTATCTTTTTTTTCTTTTTTGTAATAGCTTTATTAAAGTACAATAAACTGCACAACATAAAGTATAAAATTGGGTTAAGTTGTTTTTCATTTTACATGTTTAATTTTTTTTTTATTATTATTAATTGGTGCATTGTAATCATACATCTTTGTTAGATACAGGCTGATAAAGGCATATATGTACACATTTCTCATTTAACCCCCTCCCCAATTCTCACCCCATTCCCTCGCCCTCCCTCCTTCTCAAGTTCAGTTTAGTGATTGACTTGATAATATTTGTGAAAGTACATCATGTGCATTAGGGTCCTTCCCACCCCCATGCATCACTTTCAGTTAAGTCAACTTCTTTGCTTATCTAGGGTTTCTCCTTTTTCATCTGGAGTCCCTCTTATGCCCCATCTTCTCCCTAGTATCTGCATATTAGGGAGAACATACGCTTTTTTACTCTTTGTGACTGACTAATCTCACTTAACATAATGTTTTCCAGTTGCATCCATTTCCCTGCAAATAACATTTTGTTCTT
>PVLC010027289.1:0-21951 GCA_004027655.1 Graphiurus murinus
CGCCGCCGTCCCGCACGCCACTGCCCCCTGGAGGACGACGTCGGGAGCGCCCTGGCCCGGTCTCCGGGTTCCCACCTCTGCCAGCCGCGCCGCCCTCCTGCACAAGGCTGGCTCCCGCCCGCGCGGGTCCTTCCCTCCTCCTCTCGCTGCCCGGCCACATCCTCTTCGCCGTCACCCGGAGGGACCATGTCGAGGCTCAGCTGGGGATACGGAGAACACAACGGTGAGCGCCTGCTACCGATCGGAGGGGGGCTCTGAGCGGGGACGGCCAAGGGGCTGGCCAGATGCCCCCGCTCTGCAGACAGCACGCTGCTGACCTCCCACTTGCAAGAAACTTCTGGGTTCCTCTTTAAACTGAGCGGCACTCCCTCTCGCCGACTGCAGGAAGCCGAGCACAGGCTTAGTCCTCTGTAGACCCGGAAAGCGCCTTTGGTGGGGAGTGGGTGGTGGGTGGGTTGAGCTTGTGTGTGTTGTTAGCTCCGTCTGGGGCCTCTGGACCCCAGATCTCCCTAGGTGTTCATTTACCTCCACTTAAAAAGCCCAGAACTTTTCTTACTAACCACCACTTATCACTCAAAGGCGTGGAGATTAGAAGTCAGATGACACACTTTAATGAAATGAGGACAAGTTCGCTCGCGGTCCTTTATGCTCACGGTTCACTTAGGAGAAACAAATCATGAACAATTGTTGACAAGCTATTTAAGAAATGTTAATAACTTGCATATTGACGCCGAAGATTAAGTTAGCTTCCTGTCAGACAAAATACTGAAAGTTTCTTAATCACTGTTACTATAGAAGATCCCGAAAGCAATTTGCACTTGCTTTACTGCTACTTTGGACTTTTGTAATAAGGCTTTAGGTTCTTCCTGGGAAATGAAGTTATATGTTGGGCTGGTTCTCCACTCTTTTTCTCCTTCTGCATACATCCTTGCAGAGACTGAGGATCAGCAAAGGATTTTTGAAATTATAGTACAGTGATAAAATATATTTATTACATTTATCAATAATTTATTGATAATCAGAGAGATAATTTTCTTTTTGTATATCCGAAATTATCATAAGTGAGCCATTTTTCTTTTAAATATGTTAAATTGAACTGTTTATTTCAAGTAATGATGACTCAAAATAATTGCAAAATGGCACCAGGAAAGCCTTACAGTGGAAGACTGTCAAGATGATGGCTGTGAATGATAATAATAATAATAATAATAATAACAACAACAATAAAATTTAATCTGCATGCACATTATGGAACATTACTATATAGTAAAATTTTATATGAAGTTTACTTTCACAAAGAAACAGACAAGTTCCATTTTTTTTTTTGCGTTACTTGGTATTGAAACCAGGGGCATTCTACCTCTGAGCTACACCCTCAGTTCTATTTTTTATTCTTTATTTTTGAAACAGGGTCTCACTAAGTTGCAGAGTGCCTCACTAAGTAGCTGAGGCTGGCTGTGAACCCTGATCCTCCTGTCTCAGCCTGGCAACTAGTGGGATTACAAGCCTGCGCCACCTCGCCCGCGACAAGTTCCATTTCTAATCAAAGCTTTCTGAGGTTATGAATACTAACATGTTAGCTTAAAAATGGCAACAGGTAAGATTAGAATTTTAATAATGAAACCTATAATTTAGGTGGATTTCTGTTAGATGAAGGTCACAACTATATTCTTATGTTTTGCTAATTTCTATATGTTTTGAAAAAACAAATCTCATAAAAATTTCTTTTCATCTCATTCTGTGCTGGAATCATCATCATTATTATTAGGAATAGGTTTTAAGTTCAAATAATGACCTCACTGTGGTTAAGAAGGTTATTTAATCCATGAGTATTGATTACATTTCAGTAGGTTTGAAAATATTGGCTCTGATGAAGCTCATCTTCAGAAAATTTTAAAAAATCATCTTAGGAGCATTAACAAGGAGTGATTCTGTATTTTATCTAGGAATTGTGGGGTCATTCCCATCTTTTTTTTTTTTTTGGTGGTGGTACTGGGGACTGAACCCGGAAACATTCTACCTTTGAGCTATACCCCAGCCCAATTATATTTCTTACTTGGAAACAGGGTTTCACTAGGTTGACAAGAGTCTCACTACTTGCTGAGGCTGTCCTTGAACCTACAATCCTCCTGTCTCAGCCTCCCAAGTACTGGTATTACAAGTGTGCACCACCATGCCTGACAAGTTCATACCTTTAAGTAGATTAATATTGGCAAGATCCTATGAGAAATGTTTTGTATCCTGACTAGGCAACTTTTGTTACTTTTAATTTTTTTCTGTTTATTGTTCATTGACAAAACCAGTGACTGAGCAGATTAAAGAAAACAGAAGCTAGGAATAGCAGCACTGCTGAAATGGAACATCAAGAGGCAAAGCCCTGAATGGCCACCACCTTCCCACCTTCTTTTTCTGGTACTGGGGATTGAACCCAGGGCATTCTATCTTGGAGCCACATCCCCAGACCTGTTTTTTATTCTTTAATTTGAAACAGGGGATCACTAAGTTGTATAGGGCCTCACTAAGTAACTGAGGCTACCTGAGAACCTGCAATCCTCCTATCTCAGCTTCCCAAGTATTGGGATTACAAGTGTGCACCACCACGCCCAGCTCCACTAATCTTTTATTATTTTATTAGTTTTGATTAGGGAATGTGACATCACTGAAAATTATATATCACTATGCGTATTCAAAAGTTTCTAAATTCACCTTGGAAACACCATACATCTCTTTGTAAGAACTATGTTTAAGCCAGGTGTGGTGGCCCAGGCTTGTAAACCCAGTACTTGGGAAGCTGAGACAAGGAGGGTCGCAGGTTGAAGTCAACCTCAGCAACTTAGGGAGACCCTGTTTCAAATTAAAAAGGGCTGGGCTGTAGCTTAGAGCTAGGGTGCCCCAGGTCCAAATCTCAGTTCCAAAACAAAACAAAACAAGAAAAAAAAAAAAAAACTATGCTATGTTTAAATGGGTTTAAAGCTGGGTGCTTTGGAAAATTTACAAGTGGGAAAGGGAAATGAACCAACTCCAATAGTTAATAGGTAATTGTAGATATTTGATACAGAGTAGTTTTTTCTTTACTTTCTTTGGTTTGACTCTTCTAAAAACAGTTCTGGTTATAAAAGCCTGGGAATAGGAGAGGAAATAAATTAGGAGGAGAAAGAAGCCCTTTGCTGATTATATATATATAAATCAGCAGAGAGTTGCAACAAGTGCATTGCAGGACTAGAATCTGTCTCTCATTCAGTTTACTTAGATGTGTTGGAAGTGATGATAGAAAGCTCTTTCTCCCAAGTTTTATCACTTAAAATATTTGTCATTAGTAACCAATGTCTAATAATTGTCATGCTATGTTGTTTTAACTAGGAACTGATTTTTAGAGAAAAAGTGGTAAGAAAAAGGAAAACGGTTAATCAGTAGTCTAGTGCCCTACTCACCTGGTGATGGCTGTGTTAAGTTGCAGGCAGAGTAGAGAGGAGAAAACAACCTATCATGACTCACATCTGTAGATGACTGGGAGCTACAGGAAGCTGCAGCCTTCTTGTTGGTTTTGAGAGGCAGAACTTGAATAGAGTTTCCCAGAGAAATGAAGAGGATAGATGAGGGAACTAATTTGTCAGCTCATTGACTGACTTCAATTTACCTAAGAAGATCTGACTTAGGAACTTGAAGCAATCTTTTGACATTTTGAAGAGAGGATACAGATCCTTGGATCCCTGTGTTGGAATTCAAATAAAGCATTGGCAAGATAACCACTGAGGGACCTTCTGGAAGGGATTGAAGGCAGGAAGAAAGGAGAGAGAGAGAGAGAGAGAGAGAGAGAGAGAGAGACAGAGAGAGACAGAGAGAGACAGAGAGAGACAGAGAGACAGAGAGATTGATTTTAGCCTGGCTCTATTGCAGATAAGCAACAGTGTGTTATAGTTCCTGACATGGTACAGCCATTTTATTGGGATTATCCTATATGAAAGATTTGTGTATGTTTTGGTATGCTGATTACACATCACAGGTAGTTGAGTTGAGGCCTGGGTGACACCAGAAGATACCAGTGGGGTGGTAGACAAAAAGAAGAAAGGAGAAGGGGGACAGCATCTCAAGGACACCGTTTCTTGCTACTTAGCTTTCTGATCTCTTTTGACTCAACCCTGTAAACTTCGTTGACCTTGTAGCAACCAGAGCACATTCTTGAATCTGAGACTGAATCTCTTTGTTTTCAAGGATGAATTGTACTGTTGTTTTCAGTTTGGTAGATGTGTACCTTTGGAAAGTGCTTTATAAAATTTGCATAATCATAGCTAAGCATACGCCTGTAATCTCAGTACTTGGGAAGCTGAAACAGGAGGATTGTAGGTTTGAGGCCAGCCTCAGCAATGTAGGGAGATCCTGTTTCAAAAATAAAAAGGGCTGGAATGTAGCTCAATCCCCAATACCAAAAATTTTGTTTCACATGCTTTTTTGTCTATAAGGATTATTTTGATTCTGACAAATTAGTTTAGGAAAACCGGTTATTTTCTTTAATCATAATAAAATCATTTAATCTTGTTTTTTAAAAAGTTATGTGTTAAGGTCCTAAGAGTTAGGATCTTAGTAATCATTCAATTTCAGACGCAGTGCATTGCATTTAACAAATACTTGTTGAATGACAGAACTTAGTCTTTCTCTTTTGCCCTATTTATTTAAGGTCCTATTCATTGGAATGAATTGTTTCCAATTGCCAATGGTGATCAGCAATCTCCAATAGAGATTAAAACCAAAGAAGTGAAATATGACTCTTCACTGCGACCTCTCAGGATCAAGTATGACCCCAGCTCAGCTAAAATCATCAGCAATAGTGGCCATTCCTTCAACGTTGACTTCGATGACACAGAGGACAAATCAGGTTGGCATGTATATATATATACTTTTTTTTTTAATTAATTTCTTTTGGTGATGGGTGAAGGGTATCAATGATTGGACTTTACTCTCTTATCTTTCATATATTGTTTAGACCTGGAATTTGCCAAAATGAAATACATTTTGTTTCTTCATGTGAATTGAATGAATTAAATGTAAATGATACAAAGGATAGTATAGAAAAGGTTATAGAGAATGATATTTTTAAACTGATCTTTGCTTTTCATAACTTCACTTAGCATTCAGACTGAAGTTTAGTTAGGCATGCTAGTGAATGCCTGTAATCCCAGTACTTAGAAGGCTGAGAAAGGAGGATAAAAAATTTGAAGCCAGCTTTGGCAATCAGTAACTTAGAAAGGGTTTATTAAAAATAAAAAAGGACTGAGGATGTAGCTCAGAGGTAGAATGCCCCCCAGTAACAAAAAAAAAAAAATTCTTAATTTATTCCTGGAAAGTTTTTAGTCATTATTTTAGCGTTTATTTGAAAAATCCTATATTGCTAGTTAGAGATGGCTTAATAGGAAAAAGTTTATATTTTACACTTGCTCTTAGCCAAAAGGCCGAGAAGCAAAAAAAAGTTTGCTTTTATTATTTATTTATTTATTTATTTATTTATTTATTTATTTTTTGCGGTACTGGGGATTGAACTCAGAGGCATTCTACCTCCGAGCTATACCCCCAGCCCTATTTTTTTTATTCTTTATTTTGAAACCGAGTCTCACTAAGTTGCGGAATGCCTCACTAGGTAGCTGAGGCTGGCCTCGAACCCGGATTCTCCGGTCTCAGCCTCCCGAATGCTGGGATTACAAGCGTGCGCCACCACGCCCGGCTTGCTTTTTAAATAAAATAATTTCTTACTTTAATTGCAAGATAAACAATACAGAATTGTATAATAAAAATGGTCTTTTCCCACAGTCTCTCCCCACCTAACCATTGCTATACTCTTCTGTAATATTTAAATGTGTAGCTGTGTATACAGATACGTATATTATACAGTTTTGCATTTCCTTTTTAAAAATAAATTTGGACTAATACTCTATCACTCTGAGATTTTTTCCCTATTTGAAAATATAGACATGTTCCTACATTTATTTATAAAGATAAATTGTATCTGGTCATGGTGCACACCTGTAATCGCAGTACTTGGGAGGCTGAGACAGAAGGATTGCAGGTTTGAGGCCAGTTTTAGCAACTTAGTGAGACCCTCAGCAACTTAGTAAGATCCTGTTTAAGAATAAAATGATAATTATAATAATAAATAAAGAGCTTAGGGGGTATCTCAGAGGTAGAATGCCCTTGGTTTTAATCCCCAGTATTAAAAAAAAAAAAGCCATTCTTGGTCAAAATTAATTTTGAATCCCGTCAGTCAACAGACCTGGGTCGTGAAAGTTTCCTCATAGTCTTTGGAGGGTTGGAAGGTTTGCTGGGTGGGGCTTAACCTCAGGGAACCACCCTTGGGAATTTTAATAGTCTTTTAAAATGGGGACAGGTGGATATGACATTCTTTAGGAAGAATTCCTACTGGATATAGAATACTAGTCTGATCAAGAAATGGTGATTTGATGAGGAAAGATGAGGCTATTCTTGTCCTGCTACGGGTCTATCTGGACTCAGGATCCCTCTGTGGGAACCTCGGCTGACTGGCTCTGCCACTCCTGTGTGGTTCCTGTGGCTTCCTGGGCTCGTCCAGCCACAGAACTTTCCCAGACTGTGTGGCAACTGCCAGGCTGGCTTCTCCGTCTTTCCACTGATCCAAAGGCTCCTTGTGGGCAAAAGATAATCTAGATTTCTTATGGCATTTAACACAGGTTTCTTAATCTCTGTAGATCTCATATGAGTGTATTACTTGTAATTGACTTAAAAAATTCTAAATGAAAGAGTAAATGGGCTCTATGTGCAAGTAAGACTTTTGAGAAATGATTATATTTAACCATAAAATGGAGACAATAGTATTTATTTAGTTATCAGGTTGGAAGGCAGGATGAGTAATTTGAGACTTGAAAACACAAAATTGTTCTCATTAATATAACATTTCTAGCCATTATTATTATTATTATTTTTTTACCATAGTTTAAGTTGTTTTATTAGAGACCATCTCAAAGTCAGTATTCAATAAACCCTCATATTTTTGTCTCCCCTTTTTTTGGCCTGTGTTTCTTTGGAAGAACTCTGCTCTGAGTGTTCTGCACAATTAGGCATTTGCTAATCATAATCCTAGGCTGGATATTTAATTGAAACACTCAAATACGGAGTGTAAATATGTAACATGCAAGGCAATCTTTGTTGCTTAACTAAGCAGCTCTGTGTTAATCTGACTTCAAGTCCTAGACTCAGAGCAGCTTTCCAGAGATCAACCATTATTCTTGGATGTCTCCCTAACAGCATGTGTTTTTTGTATCACTTTCTTGCTCCAGAGCCAACTTGCTTGCATCTTCTCCCAAAGTCAATTCCACATTGATTATTCAAGCTCTCTAATCTCTAATCTGCTTTTTATCTGTGAAGGAATGACTTTATCGGTCAGCTCAGGTTTTATTATGCAACAACGAGGGGAAAAAAGAACAATAGAGCTGTTGATTCCTTTTTCTTTGGAATGTCATTCCTTCCTCAATCAATACAGATTATGTAGACAGACTAAGGTGTCTCCCAGGGAAATGTGCCTTCTAAATTAACTTTGCAAATCACATTGAAACTGTTGAAAGATAAATCAAACACTTTATTTATTCATCAAGTATTAGTTGTGCATCTTTTCTGTGATAGATAAATCAAACACTTTATTTATTCATCAAGTATTAATTGTGCATCTTTTCTGTGATAGCTACTAAGCCAGGTGATAGGATTAGCAGAGAACCAGACAGTGACATCAGGAGCATTGCCCAGTGGGAAAAGAAATAGTAAAATTATTCTGGTTTTGATGGAGGAACAGAAGAGTGAGCCCTTGAGTCTGATCTGAGTGGGTCTCCTTTTTTAATTTTCAGAGTGCTTTGAACGTAGATACCCTTATATATTTTATAGAAACATGGATCCATATACCTTTTATGTAAGGTAGATCATTCTTGAGAAATTTTGTGATGACGTGTACATGGCATCTCTGAAGAGGAAGGAAATTTAAGTCAAACTATTGTTGAGACTGCACCTCTCCATCTAACACTTAATTCTATTGGATGCTGATGGAGGTTTAGTGATGTGCATGGTGGACTGAGCACCCAGGACTTTCTTTCCTTTCTATTAAAAAGATTTCTATATTCTTAACATATAATTCTATTGTCACAGTTTTAGAGATAATATTTGTGGAGGGAAGGTACTAAAATGTGCTTTGCCAGAGTGACAAAAACATAATGGATTTTTTTTTCTTTCTTAAAGAATTAATGTAGCTGAGTGTGGTGGCGCATGCACGCACTTGTAATCCCAGTACTTGGGAGACTGAGACCAGAGGATCCGGGTTCATGGCCAGCCTCAGCAACTTAGTGAGGCTCCCCACAACTTAGTGAGACCCTGCTTCCAAATAAAGTATAAAAAATAGGGCTGGGGGTGTAGTTTGGGGGTAGAATGCCCCTGAATTCAATCCCCAGTACCGGAAAAAAAAATTAATTTAAGCTGGGCGTGGTGGTGCACGCTTGTAATCCCAGCATTTGGGAGGCTTAGACTGGAGGATCCAGGTTCACGGCCAGCCTCAGCTACCTAATGAGGCACTCCAAAACTTAGACCCTGTTTCAAAATAAAGAATAAAAAATAGGGCTGGGGGTGTAGCTCGGAGGTAGAATGCCCCCGAGTTCAATCTCCAGTACTGCAAAAATAAATAAATAAATAAATAAATAAAATTAAATAAAGTTAAAAAAATTCATCCTGTATTTTATATTGTCCCAAGAACTTAAGTATAGAAGATGCCAGTTTTTGTAGTAGTACTAACAATCATAAGATAGTAATACAAGATAACATATCCACCGTGCTGACCTCACCAGGCAATAAGTGCCTACATTCAATTCTTCATAACAGCATTGGAGTTTTTACTATTTTCAGTTATTAGGTATGGAAGCTGAAGCTTGGAAATTAGAGTCTCTCTAAGATCATACGATCGATTAGTATACAAAATGTGAGCTCCAGTCTTCTGGAGCTGATCCCTAGTCATCAAGCCTTGCTCTTTGCATGTCATATCTGGATTCCAAGAGGCTGGCTCACCCTTGGCCAAAAACAGCCATTTTTTCTTATCTTTCAGAATTCCTAATCTCTTCTACTTTCTGACCAGTGTGTCGGGTGTGATTCCCCAGGTGTCCAATAAAAAAATCCGCATATGTTTTCACTCCACATACACTTCAAGTTGTATTTCCATCAGCAGAGTGATGCATTTGTAAAGCATTCCTTGGAGAACTTGAACATGTAGAGTAATTTAGGGATCTGTGGTGGGGTGTGGTGGGATGTGGGAATATTGTTTTCTTGCTAACTGTAAGGGCATGACCCAAAAGACAAAAGACCTGGGAGGCTGTTATTGTCAGCGAAGGTTTATTAAAGGGAAGCTGCCGGGCTGTCTCAGCAGGAGAGCAGTTGCATTAGGGGTCTTTGAGAAAATTATTATCCAAGGAGAGCAGGGGAGGGGGTAGTGCCGGGTTCTGGGAACAGTTGGACTCGGTTGCTAGACTACTTGGGTAGTCAAGGCTGACATTTGTGGTCAGGGTTGACCTGCTCCTGCAACTGCTCCCGAGGTGGGGTCAGACTGCCCCATTTTGACTTGTTATGGCGCAGTCGCATCTTTTGTTTTTACCGCTTTAGGGTACCCCATGTACTCTCTGACCTAACACTAACCATTTAAATTGTGTTGATGTTTAGTTCTGCGTGGGGGCCCTCTCACTGGAAACTACAGGCTGCGACAGTTCCACGTACACTGGGGGTCTGCAGATGATCATGGCTCTGAGCACATGGTAGATGGGGTGAGGTATGCCGCAGAGGTAAGCCAGCACATATACCTTGGACATTCACAGTTTTCCTAAGTGGTGCAATTGGAGGGACCCTGGGGATAATTCTCTTGACCCCCAAATAGATCCTGAGACAATTAGGTGTCTCAGTGTCTGAAATTGCTTTATTCACTCAATATAAGAGTTCATTGATATGACAGCTTCCACTGTAGCCCTTTTAAGCCTTAAACCAACACTTAGAGTTTAGAGTTACATGTTTCCATTTTACAAATAAGTAAACTGAAGACTTGCAGAAATTAAATGATTTATCCAGCTAGGAATCACGGACATGGGTTTAAACCCAGGCCTGTCTGATATTAAATTATAAACTCTATTTTATCTGTTGTATCTTCTGCAAGATCAGTGAGAATCAAGAGAAAAAAACATTTGTCTTAGGTTCAACTGTACACATTTGATGTAAGCACAAATGTACACAAATATGTAAAGTCCACATTATGTAAGTTATAGTAAATGGCAAAGTTCTTAGTAAAAAAATATAGAGGCTTAAACTTTCTTAAATTCTACGTTACCTCTACATTTACAGATATAAAAGGGAATCTTTATTATTCAGGTCATTGGTAAAGCATAACACAAAATAAAACATCCACGGACTTGTTTCTTTTTCACTGGCAAGTTATTCCTTTGTGTTATAATAATATTCATTAATAATACCCTACTTAATCCTCTGGTTAAGAGAGAGAATATTATCCCTCAAGTTTTAATCTGATCAAATATTGCTAAAACCTAACTTTACATTGAGATGAAAGTAAATTATTGTATGACTCAACCAAAACTATTCAAATAAAACTAATTTGGCTAGTGATTCGTCCAGGCAAGACACAGCAGTGTTAACAGGCAAGTACAGATTTTCTTCATGTTTTCATGGTTTCTGAACCATCGAGTTTAGAATCCCTTCTCTAGCCAGACTGTTTGGAAAAATCCAGCAAACAAAACTTCTTTCCAGTTTCATTCTTCCATTAACATGTATTCCTGCCTTTGAGGCTGTCATCCAACATATTCATTTTTCTACCTAAATCTCTTTTGTCTAAGGTGAAGGACCTGTTCTGTCCTTAGGGTGGAGGAATAAAATGTACACATGGAGTATTCTATGATGGTGAATGAGATGGCGTGAATGTATAAAGTGGGACTCCTGCATTTGTATGGTGTCTCAGTTTAGGTCATTTACTTAGTAGTTTTCCATGTTTGCTTTCAAAAGTTTTGTGTTCATTCTAAACTTAAGTGTTGATCTAAGTCTCAAAAGTTCTATAGAAATGAAGAGCTGGCTACTTTGGGTCACTGGTCTCTAACTTCACTTACCATCTCAGGAAAATTGGTCACATTGCCTATAGTTATGTCTTGTACTTTCATAAACTCAAAAGAATATTCACTGTCAGATAGCAAAGAGATTTTCAAAAAGGACCTCATGACCTGAAATTAAATTTGACAGATACAGGAGTCCTGACCTGTACATCATTTTGTAGATTAAACTTTGTAGATAAAACTTTGACTAGAATTTCATAGTTTCCTTCCTTTCCTTTCCTTTCCTTTCCTTCCTTCCTTCCTTCCTTCCTTCCTTCCTTCCTTCCTTCCTTCCTTCCTTCCTTCCTTCCTTCCTTCCTTCCTTCCTTCCTCTCTCCCTCCCTTTTTTCTTTCCTTTCTTTTTATATTAGAGATTGAACCCAGAGGCCTTCTACCTCCAAGTTACACCCCTTGACCTATTTTATTTTTTGCTTTGAAACAGGGTCTCACTAAGTTGTGGAGGGCCTCACTAAGTAGCTGAGGCTGGCTGCAAACTTGTGGTCCTCTTGTCTCAACCTCCCAAGTATTGGTATTATAAGCATGTGCTACCACGCCCAGCTCTTTATCACATATTTAAGGCTCTTATTTCATTTGATCATTAATTAATTAATTCATTGCTTCATCCCTTTATTCACTCTATAAAATTCATGCATAAAAATTTAATTTGAGACCAGATAGGATAACTTGTGACCTTATTGTATGAAAGTAAAATGACCTTAATTATTACAGTTTATCCATAATTGCTGTTTTTTTGGGGGGGGGGGGTTGCTGGGGATTGAACCCAAGTTCATTCTGCCTCTGAGCTATATGTCCAGCCCTATTTTATTTTTTATTTTGAAGCAGGGTCTCACTAAGTTGTTGAGGGCCTCACTAAGTTGCTGAGGCTGGCCTTGAACCTGCAATCCTCCTGTCTTAGTCTCCCAAGTACTGTGATTATAAGCATGTTCCACCATATTTGGCTTAGCTTGGATCTTGAATGTCCCCAAGGCCCATGTGTTAAGGCTTGGCCCCAGGCTGGTGCTGTTGGGAGGTTGTAGAGACTTTGAGAGGTGGGGCCTTACCGGAGGTCCTTAGGTCACTGGGAGCGTGCCCTTGAAGAGAAGAGTAGGACACCCTCTTCATCCTCTCTTTTGCTTCCTGGCAATGAGGTGACCAGTTTTGGTTCATCTCATGCTCTCACAAGTATGCATTGTCTCACCATAGACCCCAAAGCAAGGGGGACTGGAACTTCCAAAACATGAGCCAAAATAAGCCTTTTCTCTGTATACATTGATTATCTCAGGTCAGATGGAAAGGTGACTACCACAATAATAATGTATATTAAGTATGTAGTTCGTGGTGAAACTATGGTTTGCATATCCATGGCAGATATTTGCATAGTACTTGTCAGAGCATTCCACATATTTCTAATATGCAGCTTAAGAAAAACTAAAGTTGAAAAATATTATCATTAATTTCTAATTTTCCAATAGGAAGAATCCAATTTTCCTTTTTGCAGTGGCTGCAACACCTACTTGTCATTCAGCTCAAATCACTGCTGCTGTCACTGTTAGGCAGGAAGTGTGAGTTTGCTCTTTGATTGTTTGATTTCTAGTTCAAATACAAATGCTAA
Source organism: Graphiurus murinus (assembly GCA_004027655.1). Lineage (NCBI taxonomy): Eukaryota > Metazoa > Chordata > Mammalia > Rodentia > Gliridae > Graphiurus > Graphiurus murinus. The sequence goes on from PVLC010027289.1 coordinate 12,745, forward strand.
TAAAAGTGATGTCAGTTTCTCTCTGACATTATTGCTGCTGGTTAAGCAAGGCGTGTGGAAGAGAGGAGGTCTTTTTTTTTTTTTTAAAGATAATCTTGTTCTGTTTTCTCATCATATATCAGATAGTGGCTGTTAGTTAGCCAGCAGAAGGGTGGCTATATATAGAGAGATATATGTCTCTGTTTACACATTAATTTTCTAATTAGTTCTAGTTGTGACCTTTTGGTGTCGTTTCTTACTAAGTGAGCTGGTGTGTTGGCGGGAAGCCAGTTGAATAACTTGGTGGCCTTGTCAGCCCCTCCCTGACGGTGCTTCTCTGTGTCACCTGAGCCACTTTGTTTCATCCTCCAGTGTCGTCAAAGTTTCTTTCCTCCCCCAACTGTCTTACACCAACTTGGAACATGGCACGACAGGAATCCAGTCTTATATTTTCTGTCACGGAAGTCCCACATTCGCCTTTGATTGAGTGTGGATGGTGCACTATTTTATAATTGTATAGTTGACCGTTAATGAGAATTCTTATCTACCCACAAATCCCTTTATATTCGTTGCCGCTAAGATGTAGCGTTATAGTTGAAAGAAGGAGATAAAAAGATGTATTTGTACTAAATTTTAATAATGGGACAAAAGGGCAGTTTGGGTGTGAAAGTCCACACAAGCCTTTCCTTCCTGATGTGCCCAAAGGATCCATTAGGAGTTCTTATCTGCAGGCGGTCCCTCATATCTGGGCCTTGGACAGTGCGGCCTGGCCTTCAGCATTTATGACACTAATTAAATCTTTCAGGTGTGTCACATCACCCTTTGGCCTCTTTCTCAGTTTGTTCTTCTCTTAAAAGGACCAATGATTTTCCAGAAGTGGTTTTCCTCTTTATTGCTATTCTGTCCTCTTTCATACTTTTTTGTTTGTATGTTTGGGATATTGCATTGCCTACGCTTAGTAGGACATTTAAGTCTCCTTTGGGTTTTGCATAAGGCCACTAGCATGAGAGGCAGACAGCACTAGAGTTGTGAGGCAGGAGAAGTCTGTTTATTCTAGAGTTCCAGGTCTCATGAGTTTCTTCTCTTTCTCTTCCTTCCCACAACCCAATACACCAGATGCCTCTCATCTTCATTCCTAGACCCAAAGCCTCTTTTTCCCCATTAAAAGTATTGTTGGCAAAGAATCTGAACATATTTATATAAGGTAATAAATGCATAAAAATAAATAGATGAGGTAGTGTATATGTCAGTTACCTGGATTTTGTCATTCTACATTGTATGCTCACATCGAAACATTGTGTTATGCTCCATGAATAATATATAATTATTATATATCCATTAAAATAATCTAAAAATAAAATGTGGGACTATTTCTTAAAATAGTTTCTCCTAAGGAGAATTTGCATCTTCAAGCCATCAAAGGTCTTAAATTACAGTGATAAAAATCTTATTGGATAGTGTCAGTCGGGAGCACACTCATTTTCCTTGGCAGCAGGTTTGTAGGGAGTTGACTTCTTCCTTAGTGGACTCTGCTGGCAGCTGGGATCTGATCTAAGGCTGCCCTATTGCAGTCCCATCAGTGGAAAGCACAGAGTCACTTGAGAGCAATGGTTGGGCTAGGGCTATCGAGACTGGACAGAAGGCTCAGGCCATTGTAAATAGATAGTAACCCACAAACACGGTGAGGTGCCACATACTTGTAATCTCAGCTACTCAGGAGGATGAGGCAGGAGAATCCTAAGTTTGAGGCCAGCCTGAGCAGCTGAGTGAGACCTTACCTTAAATAAATAAATAAATAAATAATAAATAAATAAATAAATAAATAAATAAGCCCAGGGATATAGCTCACTAGAAGAGCACTTGCCTAGCATGTGCAACATCCTGGGTTCAATCTCCAATGCCGCAGATAAATAAATAAATAAATAAATAAATAAATAAATAAATACATTTAAAAAAGAACTAGGCATGTAGCTCAGGGATAGAGTGCTTGCCTAATATGTTTGATGCCCTAGTCCTGCGTGCGCATGTGCACGCGCGCGGGCGCACACACACACACACACACACACACACACATAAAAGATATGCCACAAACTAGCTAAATTAAGTGACCAAAATCCTTCACTGATTGACCTTGAGTCTGGATAAAAGTAAATAGTAGGAGCCGGGCATGGTGGCTCACGCTTGTAATCCCAGCATTTGGGAGGCTGAGACCGGAGGATCCAGGTTCGAGAGACAAACCTCAACTACCTAGTGCACTCTGCAACTTAGTGAGACCCTGTTTCAAAATAAAGAATAAAAAATAGGACTGGGGGTATAACTCGGAGGTAGAATGCCCCTGAGTTCAACCCCTAGTACCGCAAAAAAAAAAAAAAAGAGTAAATAGTAGGATCGTATTCAAGATAGAATATATCATACACATGAGTATATAGCACTAGAACATCTATATCAATGTTTATTTCATTTACATATTTCAGAATTTTTTTTTGTATGTGTGTGTGGTAGGTACTAGGGATTGAAACCAGGGGCATTCTACCTCTGAGCTACACCTCCAGCCCTATTTTTTAAAATTCTTTATTTTAAAACAGGTTCTCACTAACTTATGGAGGCCTCACTAAGTAGCTGAGGCTGGCCGTGAACCTATGATCCTCCTGTCTCAGCCTCCCAAGTACTGGGATTACAAGTGTGTGCCACCACTTCCGGCATGAGGATGTTTAAAATAACATTTGAACTATGTTGTGTACCTCTTTTCAGCTCCATGTTGTTCACTGGAATTCAGACAAATACCCCAGCTTTGTTGAGGCAGCTCATGAGCCAGATGGACTGGCTGTCCTGGCAGTGTTTTTACAGGTGAGAATCCACTCATTTCCTTTAAAAAAATCAGCCCTCTTGGAGAAAGAGTTTTAGTCATGGAGTGTACATTCAACCATGTAGTAAACTAGTTCTGGGTTTAGTGAATATTAAAATTTTTTGAAGTGAGTATTAAAAAATAAAAATTAATTTAGGAGCATTGTCTTATAATTCCTCTAATGGTCTGCTGATAATTTTTATGCAAATAAAGAGAAGCATCAAGAAGAATAGCAGCAGAAATAATGACCGAGACCCTGAGCAGAAAACATTTATTCTAGGCTCATACAGAGAAAAGTTCAAGCTCATGATTCTTGAAGCACTTGTTTGACACAATGGCCTGTTGTATCAAACATCCTGACCAGTATTTTAAAAGGTGGTGTTGTATTTCCTGTTGTCTAATATTCTCATGTGGACAGGCAGGCATTGTCATCATACCTGGGGGAGGGTTGGGCCTCCCACTGCCACCACAGCCTTGTACGGTGTGCAGTTGTGCCAGGCCATATTGTCTGTGATGTCGAAACTCATGCAACTGGGGCCAGGCGGGGCGGGGGCAGAGGCAGGGAGTGCCGCGGAGAGCACCAGGCCCTTATCTTTTGGTCGCCCAGACTGGGTGGTGGCAGCAGGATCCAGGTGGGGCACGAGAATACACTTCAATTCTGAAGGGTTTAAAACCCCTCAGTAGATTCAGATCACCCTTAAAGATATATTTTTACATTATAGATTTGTGATGCATTTGCTCATGGGGGTATATCCTCTTGACTTGGGACCTCAAATAGTTTTAGGCTACAAGTGGGAGATGTTTTCATTTAATATTTTGATACTACCATAGTCAATTTGGATTCCAGAGTCTGAATGTCACATATTGTTTAATATTGTTAATTTTTAAAGAGTTTCGTAGGTAAGGTTTCTTTTCTTTCTTTTTTTTTTTATTAATTTTTGTTGTTAATTGGTGCATTATAACCCTACATCTTTGTTAGGTACAAGCTGATAAGGGCATATATGCCCAGATTTCTCATTAACCCCTTCCCCAGTTCCCACCCCACTCCCTCACTCTCCCTCCTTCTCAAGTTCAGTTTAGTGGTTGACTTTGATATATTTGTGAAAGTACATCATGTGCATTAGGGTGCTCCCCACCCCTGTCCATCACTTTAAGTTAGGTCAACTTCTTTGCTTATTATCTAGGGTTTCTCCTTTTTCATCTGGAGTCCCTCTTATGTTCCATCTTCTCCCTAGCATCCGCATATTAGGGAGAACATATGCCTTTTTACTCTTTGTGACTGACTAATCTCACTTAACATAATGTTTTCCAGTTGCATCTATTTCCCTGCAAATAACATGATTTTGTTCTTCTTTATGACTGAGTAAAATTCCATTGTGTACATATCCCATAGTTTTGTAATCCATTCATCTGTCAATGGACATCTTGGCTGTTTCCATAGTTTGGCAATTGTGAATTGTGCAGCTATAAACATAGATACACATGCGTCGGTTTGATAGCTTGGTTTCCATTCTTTTGGGTAGATAATCAGAAGTGGTATTGCTGGATCATATGGTAGGTTCATTCCCATTTGTCTGAGGATCCTCCATACTGTTTTCCAGAGTGGTTGCACTAATTTGTAATCCCACCAACAATGTATTAGGGTTCCCACTTTTCCACACCCTCACCAGCATTTATTGTAAGATTTCTCTTGAATTAACCTCTATGGTAAATATTCAGAAGGATAAAAAATGATACAAAGCTGTTACTGTCAGTTTGGGAACCAAATTGAAAGTTCAGCATAAGAGTCCTGTAATATAATCCTGTTGTTCAGATTCTTCTGGCATGATAAGGCTGTCAGGTAGAAGAGAACCTTTGTTCTGAAACAATCACTGTATGTCTTGTCCTGGCGTAGGTTTTTAGAAAATGATTTAAAAATAGTGATTGAAATGGAGTGGTTCATATTAGATTTGCTATTGTAACCATTTCTTTTAAAATTTCATGTTTTAGATTGGCGAACAGAATTCCCAGTTGCAAAAGATTATTGACATTTTGGATTCCATTAAAGAAAAGGTAAAATGAATCACTCTGTGTGAGTGGCTAATGTCTTCCTCCTTCTCACCTGTGTTCTTATATTTCTTTAAGACTTAACACCTTAGACATAGTATATACTACCTGCTTTGAAGCAAGTTTGCAACATACTTTACCAACAAGTAGAAGTAACTTATTATCACTTATCTTTGGAAAATAAGGTTATCTAAGATAATCACTAGTAAATCAATCTATACAAAATTAGTTTCTGATATTGTAGTTTTACAACACAATCTTTGAATTATAACTTTCTAGAAACCACTTATATAAAAACAAATCTTGTGCTTAAATAAATCTAGATGTTATGCTACTTTAAATGAAGGAATTTTTTTTTAAACTTAAGATACTAAAGGTATATACTAATTTCATAGTAGTTCATTGGATGCATCTTTTGTCTGTGTAAATCTATCCCATTGTAATTTGTGAGGATTCTCCTTGATCTTCCAGGGTAAGCAAAACCCATTCACGAATTTTGACCCGCTGTCTCTGTTTCCACCATCTTGGGACTACTGGACATATCCTGGTTCTTTGACGGTTCCACCTCTTCTTGAGAGTGTCACATGGATCATTTTAAAACATCCTATAAATATAAGCTCTCAACAGGTATGTAACTTCTTCCAGGTTGATTCTGATTCACTCAGAGGAAATGGGGCTGAATCCATTTGTTAAACCCTGTCCATAATTTCTGCCACATTATGAAGCCTGTATTTTCCCTTCATTAATCAAATGGGTGATTGGACAAGATGAGAAGTGCATCCCTTTCTTATTTGCCCTTCTATGTTTCAATATCTCTTCTCCATATCTTAGAAATGGAATGTTACAAAGATACCATGAGAGCCGGGCGTGGTGGCGCACGCTTGTAATCCCAGCATTCGGGAGGCTGAGACCGGAGGATCCGGGTTCGCGGCCAGCCTCAGCTACCTAGTGAGGCACTCTGCAACTTAGTGAGACTCGGTTTCAAAATAAAGAATAAAAAAACTAGGGCTGGGGGTATATCTCGGAGGTAGAATGCCCCTGAGTTCAATCCCCAGTACCGCAAAAAAAAAAAAAAAAAAAAAAAAAAAAAACAAAACAAAGATACCATGAGAGCAAAGCATAATTTTTATTTTTTTTTATACTGGAGATTGAACCTAGGGGCATTCTACCTCCAAGCTACATCTCCAGCATTATTATTATTATTTTTTTTTTTTTGCGGTACTGGGGGTTGAACTCAGGGGCATTCCACCACCGAGCTACACCCCCAGCCCTATTTTTTATTCTTTATTTTGAAACCTAGTCTCACTAAGTTGCAGAGTGCCTCACTAGGTAGCTGAGGCTGGCCACGTACCAGGATCCTCTGGTCTCAGCCTCCCGAATGCTGGGATTACAAGTGTGCGCCACCACGCCCGGCTTATTATTATTATTATTATTATTATTATTATTATTATTATTATTATTTTAATTTTCAAACAGGGTCTTGATAAGTTGCTGAAGGCCTCACTAAGTTGCTGAGGCTGGTCTGGGAGCTCTGATCCTCCTAACTCAGCCTCCCAAGTACTGGGATTACAGGCATGCACCATCATGCCCAGCTGTGAAGCACTATTTTGAATGCTAAGTTTGTGTTTGTTTTCTTTTATCTGGTTTAAGAGATAAACAAGCTGGGATACAAATAAGAAAATCAGGAGAAAGGTAATTCATAGAAGGTGACATTTTTCTGATATTAGTGCTAGCTAGACTGCTTCTCCCAAGTGAACACTGAGAATAGGCACAGCGTCCTGGGAAACATGTGTGCCTGCTAAGTTCAAGAAGAGGGTGCATTTTGCACTTAAGAATTCAAGAGGTCAGGGAATGTAGCTCAGGGGTAGAGACAGGAGGATCACGGTGCTGGGGGTTCAATCACCAGTTGGGGTGGGGAGGAATTCGAGAGGGTAGATCTCATGTTTAGTATTTTTACTGCAGTTAAAAACAATAAATAAAAAAGGAAGTCATGTAATACATCATGTCTTCCTTTTTTATTTATTGTTTTTAACTGCACTAAAAATACTAAACATGAGATCTACTGTCGTTATCAATTTGTACCTAACAAAGATGTATGCATACAATGCACAAATTATTACAATAAAAAAAATTTAAAAAAAAGGAAGTCGATTTTTGGCTTCTATTGACAAGACTGATAGAGCTGCCTGAGGGGCTTTCAAGCATTTGCCAAGTGGCTGTGGAGTGGCTACCTATGCCTCCTTGTGAAGACATTGACTCACTCATTTTTTTCTTATTTTATTTAATTATTTAATTTATTTTGTGTGGTGCTGGGGATTGAACCCAGGGCACCGCGATCCTCCTGTCTCAGCCTCCACGTACTAGGATTATAGACCATGCACGGCTTGCTTGGAACACTGAATGGTGTGACTCACCATTATGTTGGGGGATGCAGTGCTTCTTAGTGGGTTATGTTTTTGTTTCTGTTGTCCTTTTTGAATTAGGTGCTGCATGGTCTCAGCGAGAACATAATTTTGTTATTTTTGCAGCTAATTAAGTACTCGTCCTGTTCCAGACTTGCCCTCCTGCCCTGCTGCTTTTGCCTGGACCCCACTCCTATCAGTCCATGGTGGCTTCACCTTTCCCAGGATCCGTTCAGGGGACATTTCCCCTTGGTGTGAACACATTCAATTTTCTGTTGGATGGTTCTCCTTATTGACAATATCTTTAGAATTGCAGACAAATAATAGCATTTTATAAAAGTCTGGATAGAATCCAGAGTTTGACTAACATGAAAACTGAATTTTTCCATCATTGTATCATGAGAAAAATGACCTGCTCCTGATTCAGTGGCCTTAGTAATGGAGTTTATTTCTCTCTGTTTCACATGCTGAACTGTTTACTTTCACATTCCTTCATTATGTTTAAACAGCTTAATAAGAAGTGTTCATTATAACATCAGGGTAGTTAGTAAGAAGGGGATTGTGTTTCCCTCATATTTCAGGGATGTCGTTATTCCTGAAAGCCACTTGGAAAATAGTTTTTGTTGCTGTTGTTTAATTTGCCAGTGATTTAGAAGTGACTACATCAAAATACATAATTTAATTCTTTAAAAAGAATGAAGTAAATCTCACTATAAGTAATCCCCCCAACTCCCATGAAATTTGGGAATTATGAACACTTTGCTGTGGATTCACTACTCTATCTTATTTGAAGCTCACTGAATTACTATTATTGATGTGGTTTTTATGTAGTAGAGTATGTAAAAATAGTTTCAATTTAGAGTTCTAGTGTAATTTGTAATTCAATTAGAAGCATTAACTTAAATTGACTGCAGCAGGAACACTTTTAGACATTTTTATTTATTTATTTATTTTGTGTGGTACTGGGGATTGAACCCAGGGGCAGTCCACCTCTGAGCTACACCTCCACCCCTATTTTATGTTCTTTATTTTGAAACAGGGTCTAACTAAGTTGCAGAGGGCCTCACTAAGTAGCTGAGGCTGGCCACGAACCTGTGATCCTCCTGTCTCAGCCTCCCAAGTACTAGGATTATAAGCGTGTGCCATCACGCCCGGCGATATTTGGTTTTTAACCAGATTAAGAAAGTTACTTAAACAATTCAGTTTACTACATAATATTGTATTATGGTGGTTTTAAGAGTTAAAGAATGAAGCAAAAGAGAAATTTAAAAACCAGTCTCAGTCAGGCATGGCGGTGCGCACTTATAATCCCAGTACTCAAGAAGCTGAGACAGAAGGATTGTAGGTTTGAGGACAGCCTTAGCAAGTAGTGAGACTCTCATCAACCTAGTGAGACCCTGTTTCAAAACAAAAAAATAAAATAGGGCTGGGGGTGTAGCTCAGAAATGGAATGTCCCTGGGTTTTCAATCCCCAGTATTAACACACACACACACACACACACACACACACACACACACACACACACACACATGACAAAACTCTATTGAGAGATTTTCTATAAAATATTTAATCAACTCCTCAAAACTGTCAAGGTTAGCCAGGTGTGGTGGTACACACCTGTAATGTCAGTACTTGGGAGGCTGAGACAGGAGGATTCCAAGTTTGAGGCAGCCTCAGCAACGTAGTGAGACTCTGTTTTAAAAATAGGGCTAGAGCCGGGCGTGGTGGCACACGCTTGTAATCTAGTACTTGGGAGGCTGAGACCAGAGAATCTGGGTTCACGGCCAGCCTCAGTGACTTAGTGAGGCCCTCCACAACTTAGTGAGACCCTGTTTCAAAAATAAAGAATAAAAAATAGGGTTGGGGGTGTAGCTCAGAGGTAGAACGCCCCTGGGTTTCATCCCCAGTACCGCAAAAAAAAAAAAAAAAAAAAA
>PVLC010027290.1:0-11977 GCA_004027655.1 Graphiurus murinus
GCCCTATTTTGTTCTTTTATTTTGAAACGGGATCTAAGTTGCTGAGAACCTCACTAAGTTGCTGAGCCTGGCTGCAAACCTGCGATCCTCCTGTCTCAGTCTCCCAGTGTTAGGTCTTTCACATCTCTATTGTGATCTCTTTAGCTCATGAGTTATTCAGGAGTGTGTGTTTGTGTGTTGCAGTGCTCAGCTATAAAAACAAACAAACAAACAAACAAACAAACAAAACAAAACAAAACAAAAAAACCCAACTGTGCCTCATATTTCCAAACACACAGCGGTGTTGAAAGAACCACACTGTGAGGCCTGAGACTCTCACCACCCACGCTCCACGGTTATCGCTGGACTGAGCCTGCCCTCGCACTCCCCAGCTGCCTGCCCATCTATCCACCCGCCCTCGGCCCACCAATCTACCCAGCTCTCCCTCCATCGCTTTCTACTTTTCACCCTTCCATTCCTCTCCACCCATCCACCCACCCATCCACCCATCCATCCCTCTATCTATCCATCCACTGCTATCCACCATCCATCCATCCACCCATTCATCCCTTTATCCATCCATCCCTCTACCCATCCACCCATCCCTCTCCATTCTCCATCCTTCTATCCACCGTCCACTCTTCTCTCCATCCCTCCATCCTTTCCTCTATCCCTTTGTCCACTCCTATATCCCATTCACCTCTATCCCCATCCACTCCTCTCTCCATCTAACCATCTGTCTCTCCCCCCATCCCACTATCCATTCATCCATTCCTCTGTCTCTCCCTCCATCCTTCTATCCCTCCATCCACTCCTGTCTCCCCCTCCATCCCTCTACCCATTCATCCACTCCCATCTCTCCCTCCATCCTTCTATCCCTCCATCCACTCCTGTCTCTCTCTCCATCCCTCTATCCCTCCATCCACCCCTCTATCCCCCATCCACTCCTCATCCCTCCTCCTACCCATCTGCACATTCCTCCATTCACCCTCTTCCTCCCTGTCCATCTGCCCTGCTCCGACTACCTACTTTACCAACCAGGGTGCTGCTTCCAGGCCCTGTGTCCCATGAATCAGAAATCCGCAGAGAAGGCGCCTGGCTAGGTCCTCGGGGCTGCTGCAGGCAGCTACTGCCACCTGCCACCTCCCGAGAGCCAGCACGGTCCACAGCTCTCACACGCCAAGGCTCCGGGCTCCCACGCCAGCAGCCAGGTGAGGCCAACTCTTCCCCTAGACTGTGCAGGGTGTGGACGCCCCAGGTGTGCCGGGTTAGCCCTGCATGGCGCGGGTAGGAGATGGGTCTTGCAGGAAGCCACCAAGGCCGACCCTGCACGGAGAGGCAGCAGAGGCTGAGCCCCGACAGTTGGGCTGCGGGTGGGGTGAGGGAGGCGGGCCTTGGGGCTTAAAGGAAGGTGGATTCTGTCAAAGGGTAAGTTCTGGGTTTGGACCCATCTAAGTCACTCTGTAACGAGAGGCCGAGGGGCCAGCCTGCCTGTGAGGCGCTGCCTCGTGGTCAGGTGCCCGCAGCGGGGCTGGCATGGGAGACCGGCTCCTCTGTTGGCCAGTGCCTCTCCCCTGGCAAGCGGGGCCTGGAGGGGTCGGGAGGGGGTGGAGGCCTCCCAGGGACACGGACCGGCCCTCCCCACCGCTCTGAGCCTCATCTCCCCATCCCCCTGGCGCTAAGCCCCAGAGCAGCCCCAGACCCCGGCCCCTCCCTCCAGTCTTGCTGCCGGCCTGGCCCGGAAACCACTGCGTGATCTGGAACCCCAGCAGACGGGCTTGTTCCTTTTGAGTAACCAGGGGTTAGGTCGGGGGTCACGCCTGGCTGGGGGAGAGGATACAGTGCACCCCGCTGCTATCTCCACGCAGCTGGCGGGGGTGGGGGCAGGGGGTTGGCTGTGCCCTCTGGAGTGGCAGTCCTCTCAGGCCAGTGCCTGCCACGGGGCCTTGGGGACCCACCCAGGGTGGGCTGGCCTGCCGTGTCTCCCAGGACATGGAGAATGACCTGGGACATTTCCTGGCTTCAGAGGAACCCAGTCCCTCAGCCAGAAAACCTCGCAGGCACCTTGGTTACAGTGACAGAAGTTCCCCCAATCCCAGGCAGGGGAGTCCCAGCTTCTGGAGCTTATCCCGACTCCCCGCCTCGGGTCCCTTGTGGACGGGAAGGCAGTTTGTCACCCGTGACTCAGCAGCCACCCCCTCTTCAAGCCTGATTTCGGGTGCACGGGGAAGGCAGCCCCTCAGGAACCCCCAGTTCCCTCCTCAGCCGCCTCCTGGTCCACATTCCCGCCAAGCCCTGTCCTGGGATGGGGGAGAAACACCCACCGGCCCGGCCACCCCGCCAAGGGCTGCTGCTGTTGGGGCGGTGTTGTGCAGGCCAAGGGAGCCTCCAGGAGCTGAAGAAAGGCTTCCACAGACCCGGCCTAGACCAGGGGCTCTGGCCACAAGCCTCCTCCTCCTCCAGACAGGCCTGCTTTCCCAGAGTCTGTGCGGCCGGGGATGGTACCACCCTGCCCCATGCCCCCGGGGTGCCCTGGGAAACAGGCAAATGGAGCCCAAGACAGTTGTTTGAGGTCACAAAGCCGTGAGCGGCAGAGCCGGGGAGCTGGTGCCCCGGTATGGCGGCTTGCCTGCCCCGCCCCGTGAGAGGGGCTTCGAGATGGAGGCCAGGGTGTCAGGGCCTGGGTCTCCATGGAACGGGTGTGACAGGCCAGGAGACAGGCTGACCTCAGACACTGGACCTGCTCAGCACCTCACCGAAGTCCCCCAATCCAGGGGGATGGCTCTGGAGCTCACTTGGGGCTCCCTGGGGCTGAGAAAGATTGGATCTGGGGTTCGCAGGGCCTCGCTTTGGAGCTGAATAGGTGGGGTGACGGGGTCCACTCAGTACCCATGAAGTGGCTCATCCAGTGCTGGGGTGGGGTGTCAGCCTTCCGCCATCCGTACTTCTGGGGGACCGTCAGCAGAAGCTTCCCAGAGCTCCTCGCCACAACCCACCAGGTACATCCAGACCTGGAGCCTCGGTTTTCCTGGCAGAGAAATGGGTTTTCTGCACCCACACGCGCCAAGAGCACCTGAGGCCTCTGTGGTCCCGGAAACCCCTACCCCCACGAGGGCTCCCAGATTCCGTGCCCCGTTTCTCCCCCCACTCCTCCCTGCCCTTCTGTCCGGAGCTTCCTGGTCCCTCTCCCCTGCCACTCGGAATGTCCCAGTCGCCTCCAGGATCCCCAACATCCTTGATCCCTCTCCACACCCCCACACCTGGCCGGGCACCTCTGGTTCCCCTCCGTGCCCCGCCCTGGCCTGGAGTCTCCGAATCTGCTCGGGTGCACCTCTCTTCCCGCCTCCCCCTCAGCCGGGGGCCAGAGCCTGCCCGCCTGCAGGTCTGGCAGCCGGGCGGCGCCCACCCGAACCCTGCGGCGATTAGGGCAGGCCGGGGCCTGTCCAGGCCAGTGGAGGAGCGGGGCAGAGGCTCGGGGCGAGCTGGGCCCCCGACTCGCGTCTCCACCTCGCTGTCCAGCACTGGAGGGCTGACCGGTTCCAGGTTTCCCAGGCTCAGACCTAGAAGGACGCGGCCCCTCCTCGGGCGCTTCGGCCTTCACCTTTGTCTCTTAATTGCAGTGACCCAGCGAGGTAGGTCCCGCTCTTGTTCCCATTTTGCAGGTGTGAAAATGGAGATGCAACTGTGATTCTCTCCAGCTCCAGCCGCCGCACCCCTCAAGTAGGGTCTGCGGGGGACCCAGCCGCCCTCTGTCATTCGGGACCTCGGGGATTTCACGCAGCCCAGTACTGGTCTGTCCTGGGGCGGCAGGGCAGGACCTGCCCTCTCTGAGGACGTGCGCGGGCACCCGGCAAAGGCTCTGGGTGCCTCTGGCCGTCCTCGCATTGAAACCCATGGGTCCCTCCGGAGGAAATGGCAGGCCTCCCAGGCACTGACACTGGGCGGGGCTCCGGCTGCGGCAAGGCGGGCCTGGGCCTGGGGAGCCACGCCCCCTGGCTCTCGGGAATCCGGCAGAGCCCCGCCAAACCGCTGGAGGGGCTGGCGGGCTGGCGTGCGCTGCACCACGTTGACGCACGCGCCTGGAATTCCCAGGGGGGCCCGCCGTGGCCTCAGCATCCCCTCGCCCCTGGGCGGGTCCTAGCCAGCGAGGGTGGGGGCCAGGGAAACTGGCTCTGGGGACAGAGGCCGGGCCTCTGGGGCCAGCCCCATCCTTGATCCTCCAGGCAGTGAAAGTCGCTGCACAGGGCTGTGCCCGGGTCCCAAGCAGACGTGACCTGGTCTCACCCCACAGCCATCCTAGAAAGCTGCGGGGCATGCTCCTGCCTCTGGGCCCTGGCCCTAAATCCTAGCTGCCTTGGACAGCTTCCAAATGACCCGTGCCTCAGTTTCCCCATCTGTGCAAGGAGGGTTATTTCCATCTCTTCCCTCTCAGGCTGGTTCCCGCATCTGGAACCGTGTCTGGTAAATGGGTCACGATTAGGATTGCTGGAAAGGAAACAGGCGTAGAGGCCCTGACCCCACAGAGCCCCTCTCCCACCCCTGCCTTCCCCTGGAGTCCGCATGGCTCCACTTTGATGCCTGGCCTTCCCAGGGCAGTGGGGGCCGGGGCAGGGAGTATGGGCAGGTGGGGGCTGTGCGGCTCAGTGCAGGTCTCGGATGCCAGCCCTCGGGGACACTCGCTCCCCATCCCTATGTTTGGCTAACCGCCGGTCCCCCGAGCTGGTCAGCTCTCACAGAGAGTCCTTTGCCATGCGGGGGTTGGGGGAGTATGGGGCTCCTGGGAAGGCAGGCCAGATGGTGACTCTAGCTCCCCCTCCAGGCCCCCGGCTTTGTGAGGCAGAGCCCAGGAGGGGGGCAGCCATCCCCAGGAAGCCCCTGCCCCTGGCAGAGCTGGTCACAGGCACCAGGATGGGGCACTAAGCAGACGCCAGGCTGACTGGTCCCAAGAGGAGGGTCCTGCTGAAGGAGACCGGGGCTGGGGGCCTGCAGAACCAGGCACGCAGGGCACCAGAATCTCCGTGGTGAGTGGCAGAGCGGAGTAGTGCCGCCCTGCACCCACTACCCTCCCAGCAGGGTGGCAGGAGGCGCAGGAACCACAGGCCTACGGGTCAGGACTTGTCCGTTCACCTCGTGTCCACCGGCCGGGCAGGAGTTGCCCCTGCCCCAGCCCAGCCCGTGCCCGAGGGCCAGAGGAGCCCCGGGGACTCTCCCCGTCACCCCCAGCTGTGGTGGGGCTTGGTCCCTCCTTGCCCAGGTCCCTCGGCACCTGGACATCAACACAGCCCGCTGACTCTGATTAGGTGACTGACTCCAGGTAGGGGTGGAAAGCTCACGTTCATTCATTCATTCACTCACTCATTAATTCATTCATGTCTCCAATAAACCAAGACTGTGGGCTTCCCAGGGCCAGATGTGGAGCCAGATGCCAGGACAGCTGCCAGGGGTCAAGCACGGGCCTCCGAAGGTCGAGGAGTGGACAGGAAGGCCTCCGGAACACCTTGGCCTCACCTCCACTTCCCCTGGCAGAGTTGCCTGAGGCTCAGACACACTGCCCATGGGCCCAGCAGTCCTGGGGGCCATCTGCCGGGCCCTCTCCAGCCCCACCGCCAGAGCTGCCCTGGTGCCTGGCCCCTGCACGGTGCCTGGCCCCTGCTTCCCCAGGGGATGGTGTCAGCTCGAATAACATTCATCAGCCCGAGTCCTCTCCAAGCTCCTGACTGCAGACACCCCGGGGGGAGCAAGGACTTCAGGCCCTCGTGCCTGAGCCAGCCCCGGGAACACCGCTCACCCAGCAGCTCCTCCTGCCTCTCCCGCAGGCCCTGTGCTGCCACCAGGGCACGCTGCCTGGCCACCAGGGGGCACTGAGGTCCCGAGGCTGGCGGGGTTAGGCCTAGGGTTCAGGGTGCTGGGAGCTGAACATTGCCTGGCACACCGTCTAGGCTCCACAACTCGGCCAGGTTGGTTACCGGGAGCCCTCCCCAGGTGAGGACCCAGGTCCAGAGAAGGGGCTCCACCAGGCCCGGCTCTGGGGGGTCATGTCTGGGTCTACAACACCTTCAAGTCCACCTTGAGCCTGCTGTGCCGCCTCGTTTTGCGGTGTGACTTTGGGAAGTCACTTGACCTCTTTGGGCCTCAGTTTCCCCACATGGAAAAGGGGGGTAGGAAGAGATCGTTGCTGAGCAGGGCCAACTGCTGGACAAAGCCCTAGGCCCTGGGAACAGGGCGCCAAGCCACCCAGCACAGGAGCCTCCAAGCTGCTGTTTCTGCAGGCCTGTGGCCCTGCTCGCGTGGTGCGGGGGTGTCTGCAGGGACTTGGGTTCTGCCGTGGCCAGCTGGGGACAACCCCCCAGGAGAGCTCTGGGGCTGTAGCCGGGAGGGGGCTGGCTTCCTGCTGTGGGGCCACGACTGCAGCCTGAGTGGGTGCACACAAGCCTGCTAGCTCCAGGATCCTGTGTTGGGTTTTAGGGCCCTCCGTGGCCCCTGCTGGCCCAGAGTTTGTGAAAGTCAGGTACGACCAGGAGCTGCAGAAACGCACACGCCTCACTAGGGACCTGACCATGAGCAACCCCCTAGGCCCTGAGCCTGAGGCCGTCACGGTGGTCAGAAGGGGCACTGCCCACAGCCAGAACCCTCAGGCGCTGCGCTGGCCTCACAGGCAGCCCGGCTAGCTGGCAGCACGAAGGTTCCCACGCTCCGTGGTGCCATTCTTGGCACCCCAGTCCGGCTCCACCCTTGCCTTGTGGGGACCAGGGCACCCGGAATGTGGCTGTCGATTCTGTCCCCCGGGGCCACGGATTCCTGTCTCGGTGGATGAGGGCGGAGAGTGGAGGCGGCTTCCGCCCTTCAGGTCCCAGCCAACTCTAGGGAGGCCGCCACGCCCAGGCCTGCCCGCAGGGCCACTGAGCGGAGTTGGGGGAGGGGGGCTCCCTCCCTCCCTTCCTCGGGCCAGTCCTGGGCCCCCCAACCTGGACCTGGGGGGCAGAGGGGTCAGCGAAGGGTGGATGAGCTGCACCCACTGGGAGCCAGGAGGCAGCGAGGGGTCTTGGGGGACCGCAGTGGACCCTGCCCCAGGCTGAGATGAAGCCCACTGGGGCCCCAACACTCCCCCCAGGCCCTGGAGCTCCTGCCCCTCCTTGGGCCAGCTGGGCAAGGTCTCTGCCTGGCGCTCAGGGCACCAGGCTGCCCGGTATTAGGAGGCACCGCGGGATATCTTAGGCCTCACCTCTGGCCCAAAGGAGCCAGCGCAGAGCAGGCTGCAGCCTCCACGCAGAACCAGCGCCCCCAAAGCTGATGACAGTGCCCCCCACTCACTCAGTATACCTCCAGGGACCTCCGCTGCTCATTCACCTCCAGGGCCACCCTCTGAGCCTGGGGGAGGGGACGGCAGAGTCAAAACCCAAGGGCAGGGCCCCGGTGACGCGGGTTCTCTGGGGGCTCCTGAAGGCGGGACTCTGCAAGCTCAGCTCTCAGGCCTCAGATTCCTTATCAGCCAGATGGAAATCACAGCAATGGGCGGCCCCTCCACAGGCCTGATGATTAGAGTGGGAATGGGGCTCCCGCAGCCCTGCCCAGGGAGCACGGAGAAGGGAAGGAGGGGGGTCCCTGCGTGGAGGAGCACAGGTCTTTGGCCTCCGTGGGGTGGAGCTGCAGGAGCCGCTTGGTCTACGGGGAGCCCTGCAGGGCTGGGCCCCTGCTCTCCTGTCCACCCCGACAGGGGTCTTGGAATGTCCCCTCCCAATGGGGCGTCTTCCTTTGGGGACCCCGGCATGGCGCTCGGATGGAGCGGCGGGGCGTGTCGGACACCATGCGGCCGCGCCCCCTGCGGCGCACAGCGGATTCCTGCGCCGAGTCGGACAAGCCCGCGCGTGCGTGGGGCGGGGCGGGGAGGAGGGCGCCCCGACCCCGGCACACCCCCACGGCGGGCCGGGCCGGACGTGGAGGGCGCGGGGGTGCGCCGGGGGTTGGCGGCGGCAGAATGCGCCTTTGTGCGCGCCTTCCCGACGTGTCGCGGCGGGCCCGGCACCGGCCGCGTTCCAGCGCCCGCCCCCGGCCGTTCGCATACCTGGCGAGGCCGGGGCGCTGGAGGCGGGGCCGCGGGCGCGGAGACCGAGGTCCATTCGTGAAGGAGGGGCCGTGAGGAGCCCCCCGACGGCTGTGACCCCGAAGTCTGCGCAGGCATGCACGTTGGCATGCGGGGGCGGAACCCGCAGGGCCCCAGAGGGGTCTTGGCTGGCCGGGGACTGGGGGCGAGGCCTCTGGCTTGGTCCCCAGAGAGATGGGCGTCCCCAGCCAGGTGGCTGCTGCCACG
Organism: Graphiurus murinus; assembly: GCA_004027655.1. Taxonomy (NCBI): domain Eukaryota; kingdom Metazoa; phylum Chordata; class Mammalia; order Rodentia; family Gliridae; genus Graphiurus; species Graphiurus murinus. Next base: position 8,288 of record PVLC010027290.1, read on the forward strand.
GGTGGCCGCAGCAGGCGACCGATGGAGGTCGCTGCAGAGCCCAAAGAGCTTGGCGGAGCCTCCCGGCCTGCAGGAGGGAGGAGGGGGAGGAGAACGAGGACGACGAGGATGGCCTCTGGCGCCCCGGAGCTGGGACACCCCGATGCTCCTGCAGGCAGACGGCGGGCTGGGAGGACCGGTGAGAAGCCTGCTTCCCAGCGTGTGTGCCGTCCCAGTCCTCCATCGCGCCCACCCGCCCAGCCTCCAGCCATCCAGGGAGCAAGTACAGCGAGGGGCACACGCCCTGCTGTGAGCTGGGGGCAAACCAGATGCCAGCCCTTCTCCCCTCCAGGGTTTGGAACCCCGAGGGTCCCACACGCTGGCCAGCGCCGCGCAGGCGACCCCAGAGGCAGGGACCACTGCCCTGCTGGCAGGAGGGGTCAAGAACTCCGGGGAGCCTGCTGAGGTCCTGGCTGGGGCTCCAGGGGGCAGGGCTTGGCACCCCAGCCACCGCCCACTCCCACCCCCCAATCTCCTTGCTGCCTCCTGGCTCCCTGGGTGCCCCGCGGCCTTCCTGAGCTGACCCCCCTCCCCCCACTAGGGTTGACAAGCTTGTGTTCCAGGTTGAGGGCCCCCGGAGCCAAGGCGCACTGCTGAGAAATGCCTGATGAAAATCTCAGATGGTGGCCCCCACCTGTAATTCCAGATCTTGGGAAGCTGAGACCGGAGGATCACAAGTTCAAGGCTAGCCTCAACAACTTAGTGAGACCCTGTTTCAAACTAAAAAATAAAATAGGTCTGGGGGTGTATCTCAGAGGTAGAATGTCCCTGGGTTCAATCCCTAGCACCCTAAAAGAAATAACTATAATAAATAAAGCTTCAGATGGAAGATGAGGAGGGGCTGGACTGAGAGTGGGGAGCCGCCGGAGGGGTCCGAGCAGGGCAGGGCCAGATTGAGCTTTGGAGCTGTCATTCTGACAGACGCCTTGGGGCCATGCGCTTTTGTCTGTAGAATAACCTGTAGCCAACAAATCCCCTAATGTTGGATATTAAAGTGGTTTCCAGGTTTCTGGTTAGATAATTCCGCATCGGAATCACTCTGTTTACTGCATGCACGTGGAGTCATGAAAACCAGGTTCTAGGAGTTAAGGACTCGTTAAGGATTTGGGATTGAGCCCAGGGCCTCGCACATGCTAGGCAAGCGTTCTACCACTGAATTGCATCCCAAGGTCTTTTCAAGTCAGGGTCTCACTAAGTTGCATTGGCTGGCCTCCAACTTGCGATTCTCCTGCCTCAGCCCCCTAAGTTTTTGGAGTTACAGGCATGGGCCGTGGTGCCCAGCTGGAGTAAGGACTCGATATATGTCATTGTATGCTGGCCAGAGAAGCTGAACTGGCCTCCTTCTCTCCTGGGGTGACCATCACAGGTGCTGGTGTACTACTCAGGTATGTTGATTGACTTTTAAAGTGGTGCTTATTTAGCTGGGTGTGACGGTACACACCTGTGATCTCAGTACTTGGGAGGCTGAGACAAGAGGATCACAGATGCAAGGACAGCCTCAGCAAGTAATGAGACTCTTAATCAACCTAGCAAGACCCTATTTCAAAATAAAAATAAAATAAGGCTGAGGATGTAGCTCAGAGGTAGAATGCCCCTGGGCTTAATCCCCAGTACCAAAAAACAAAAACCCCCAGGGTCTTGCTGGGTTGCTGAGAGCTTGCTATCTTGCTGAGGCTGTCTTTGAATGTGTGATCCTGCTGTCTCAGCCTTCCAGGTACTGGGGTTACAGGCGTGTGCCGCCATGCCCGGCCTTCTCCCTGGATTTAAACAGACCCTGAACCCTTCGGTCCACCTGCTTCCAGGTGTGGGCCCTGGCCCTCGCTGCGTGCCAGCCCCTTCCAAGCATCCGAGGTAAAAGCCAGGGTCGCAGAGCAGCACAGGGACCATCCAGGCAGCTGGCACCGTGCTACAAAGCTGTCTTCACCAGCCCGTGAGGGCCCAGAGGCTCAGGTGGCCATGGGCCCCAACTTCCCCGGCCGACCCTGGGGCCGGTGTGCCAGGCTGACCCAGTGAGGGCACAGTCACTGTCTGCGTCCCCGTGGCCACGCCGGGGCCTGCCTGGCTCTGCCCGCCGTGCTGGCCTCGGCCCCCACACCCTCCTGGGTCCTCACGGTGCCCCAGTGCCAGCCTCCCTCTTGGCGCTGGTGGCCTTGACACCCGGTTCCCGCGTCCTAGTTCCTCCTGAGCAGCCGCAAGGGGCCACGCCCAAGGTCCCCGGCTTTCCACAACCCCTCCATCGGAGGCGGCCACCCTGAGCTCAGGCTGGGGCCGCTCTTCTCTCTCCCCCATCACCGCGACCTCCTACACATCTGTCCCCTCTGAGCACCCAGCCGTGCCCTCCCCGGCCCTCCCCCTGCATTCCAAGCTCTGTTCACCTGCACACCAACTGCCAAGGATCCTCGCACACACCTGGCCTGCCCCCCTCAGGGTCCAGCGTGGCTCCCCAGGGCCCACGGGACCACGGACTCCAGCCACCCGCCTTCCACGCCTGGCCCCTCCGCCGTCCACCCCACGCTGTCAGTCCTGACCACTCTACACACCGTCCTGCTGCCCAGCTTCCTCCAAGTGCCCCGAGCTCCGTAGCCCTGCAGGTGCTCCTGGAGGGCTCCCCCAGCCCACGCCCTCCTCCCTGCCCCAGCCCAGGAGCACCCGCCTCAGTGGAGGACCCCCGGGCGGCTCACCACCTTTACACTGCAGCCCCGGGCCGGACCCCAGGGCAGGGAGAGCCCTTTCCAAGAGCTGCAGAATGAGACTCGGGGCCTGTGGCTGAGACACAGCGCCCCAGAGAGGTTAAGCAGCCAGCGTGATGTCACACAGCGAGTCCAGGGCCAGGTGGCTGAGTGGGAGCGGGACCCCTGGGCCTGAGCCCCCCGAGACTTCCTGAGCACATGCCTGCCCCCCTCCTCCACACTCGCGTGCAAACACACACACTCGCCCAAACGCAGCGGCCGGGCCGAGCCAGGCAGAGCCAGGCAGCAGACATGCTCTGGCATGCCCGTGCATTCCCACCTGTGGGCCGGGAAGCACCAGGCAGCCCTGGTCACCACGCAGCGTCCCAGAGCCCAGGCCACGGAAGGCTGAGCAGAGGGCACCGCAGGGCCCACTGACCTGTGACCAAGCGTGGGGACTAAGGGCCGGGGTGTCCTCCCCCGGGCCGCCGAGCCTAGCAGGGAGGACAGGCTGGGGGTCTGGTCCCTGCATCTCGGCAGGAGGGGCTGGGCCCAGTCTGTGGGGTGCCGGGGGCCAGGACAGCGCTCCAGCGGGGGCCGGCTGGGGTCAAAGGCCCACCCAGAGGCGCTCGGACACTCGCGCTCCCGGGCCCGCCGCTCAGCGCCTCTTCCGGCCTCCAAAGCCACAGGAATGTGGGCAGCAGAACCCAACGGGCTCAGCCAAGGCGTTGCGCCCGGAGTGCCCCCAGCGCCCTGGCCGCCGTCTCCACCAGCCCGGCAGGGAGAGGGGCCTGCGGGAGGCTCCGGTGTGTGCTCTGTCTCCTCCCGTTAAGGACTGGTGGCTTCAATTCTCAAATATAAGTGTGTTCTTTTTGAAAATAACATCTGTTCCCAGTGTGTATATCTGGGTGGCTTAAAGGCATGTTACTGGCTTTTTCTTTTTTTTTTTTTTGGTACTGGGGATTGAACTCGAGGGCATTCT
>PVLC010027290.1:12077-22078 GCA_004027655.1 Graphiurus murinus
TTTTTGTTTTTGTTTTTTGTTTTTTGCGGTACTGGGGATTTAACTCAGGGGAATTCTACCTCCAAGCTATATCCCCAGCCCTATTTTTATGTTTTATTTTGAAACAGGGGCTCACTAAGTTGCCAAGGGCCTCATGAGGTTGCTGAGGCTGGTCTCCACCCTGCCATCCTCCTGTCTCAGCCTCTCAAGTACTAGAATTATAAGTGTGTACCACCCACCATGCCCGGCTTCTTATTACCTTTCCGATGTGAAGTTCCTGAGGTAAACTCATGTGACCTTAGCATTCTGTTGGATTTTTTTAGCTAACACTTCAAGATTTTTTAAATGTATGCTCAGCCAGGTGTGGTGGTGCACGCTTGTAATCCCAGTACTTGGGAGGCTGAGACAGGAGGACTGTAGGTTCGAGGCCCTCTGCAACTTATTTAGTGAGATCCTGTTTCAAAATAAAAATAAATTAAAATAGGGATGGAGGTGTAGCTCGGAGGAAGACTGCCTCTGAGTTCAATCCTCAGTACCAAAAATAAATAAATAAAATAAAATAAAACTTATGCTCATCAACGAAGCCAGCACACCATTTACTGACATTCCTGGCCCTACACTGGCTTGGTGGAGTGGGTTGGGCCACTTTCCTTCCCTTTTTCTGGAGCAGCTTGTCTCTCCCATGGACCATCTGCTGCTCCCTGAGGGTCTCCCGGGACCTTTGCTGGGCTGGGGCTTTGGGAAGTGTCTCTGTGTGTGCATGCGCGTGTGCCTGTGGGGGGTGTAAGTGCATGCGTCTGCATGTGTATGTGTGTGTGTGGTAGGAGGGAATTTGGTTCTACTTTAACTTCTTAAATGACTGTTGAAATCTGTCTTCTTGTCCCAATTTCAGTGTTTTTAATTTTCTATAAATCTATGCTTTTTTTCCTAGATTTTTTTTGGGGGGGGTGATACTGGGGATTGAACCCAGGGACATTCTACCTCTGAACTACACCTCCAGCCCTATTTTTTATCCTGTATTTTGAAATAGGATCTTGCTAAGTTATGGCGGGCCTCACTAAGTAGCTGAGGCTGATGGCAAACCTGCAATCCTCCTGTCTCTGCTTCCCACGTACTGGGATTACAAGCGTGTGCCACCACGCCCAGCTAATAAACCCTATTTGAAAATAATGAAAGGGCTGGAGGTGTAGTTCAGAGGCAGAATGCCCTTGGGGTCAGTTCCCCATACCAAAATTTTTTTTTTTTAAAGGAGAGATAAGGACTCCTCCAGACAAGCAAAAACTGACAGGGCTCACCGTTACTCCAATGTCCCACTCAAGGCCCAGGGAGTCCTTCAGGTGGAAATACCAGGACGAGGGAACACTCAGCTGGTGGACGAGGGTCACACGCCATACTACAGTGGAGGCGGGCAAGACATTTTCTTCTCTACCATAAAGTCAAGGTAGAAAAATATTAAAGATAACTATAACAAAAATATTTTAACGGGCACACAATATAAATGGACGTAAGCTTTGACATCGATAACATGAACTGGAGGAGTGGTAGTAGTGTCGTTTTTGTATGTGGTTGGATTTTAAGTTGTTACCAGCTTAAAAATAGAGTGTTCTAATTATACGACATTTTCTGTAAGCCCCATGGTAACCACAAGGAAAATACCTATGGAAGCCTCACAACAGAAAACCAGAAAGAGCCAAAGCGCAGCCATGCAAAAGCGAGAATGAAACGGCAGGAGGAAAGGGAAAGAACTACAAGAGGACAGTAGAGGAAAGAGGGCGGAGGGCGGAGGGCGGAGCCCGGAGCATTTGGGTAGAAGAGTGGGCGGGGCGAGGCTGGGGGGCGGGGCCGGGACCCGGGATCTGCAGACGAAAGCCTCGGTTAGGCCAGCACGTCCCCGAAATCTCACAGCTAATACACAGCATTAGTTCCAGACTCACCAGTCCCAAATCATACAAGTGAGAATTCAATGGGAGCCGGGCATGGTGGTGCACGCTTGTAATCCCAGTACTTGGGAGGCTGAGGCAGGAGGATTGATGATTCAAAGCCAGTCTCAGCTACTTAGTGAGGCCCTCCGCAACTTAGTAAGACCCTGTTTCAAAATAAAGAATAAAAATATGGCTGGAGGTGTAGGTCAGAGGAAGAATGCCCCTGAGTTCAATCCCTAGTACCGCAAAAAAAAAAAAAAAAAAAAAAGAATGCCCCTGGATTCAATCCCTCCTACCTCGTACCAGCAAAGAAGTTAAGAGGTAGGCCCCTGTCAAGTGTTCTTTCTTCATTAAAATAAAATGTAAGAACGCCGTGGGTGATGGCGCACGCTTGTAATCCCAGTACTTGGGAATCGAAGACAGGAGGATTGCAGGTTTGCCATCAGCCTCAGCTAGTTAGTGAGGCCCGCCACAACTTAGCAAAATCCTATTTCAAAATAAAGGATAAAAAATAGGGCTGGGGGTGTAGCTCAGAGGTAGAATGCCCCTAGGTTCAATCCCCCAATACTGAAAAAAAAAAAAAAAAAAGGGTGGAGGGTGTAACTTGGAGGTAGAATGTCCCTGGGCTCAATCCACCGTAACAACAACAAAAATGTTCTCTGTTAATGAACCACCCTTGCATTCCATGATTCCATGAGTAAACTCCACTTGATCTTAGAGTGATTTTTTTTAAATGTGCTGCTTAATCTTATATATATATATATATATATATATATATGTATATGTATATGTATGTGTGTGTGTATATATATGTGTGTATATGTATGTGTGTGTGTGTGTGACTAAGGATTGGACGGAGGGGCATTCTACCTCTGAGCTACACGTATACCCAATTGCTTAATCCTATTTAGTAATATTTTAATTAATATTATTGCACAGACATTAATCAGATTAGTCTGTAATTTTATATTATTGTGCTACATTAATGTAAATTACAGTACATGAGTTTGATTATCAATATTATTCAAGAAATTTGTGTGAGCCGGGCATGGTGGCACACGCTTGTAATCCCAGCATTCGGGAGGCTGAGACCGGAGGATCTGGGTTCTCGGCCAGCCTCAGCTATCTAGTGAGGCACTCTGCAACTTAGTGAGACTCGATTTGAAAATAAAGAATAAAAAAATAGGGCCGGTGGTATAGCTCGGAGGTAGAATGCCCCTGAGTTCAATCCCCAGTACCGCAAAAAAAAAAAAGAAAGAAATTTTTGTGTGTGTGGTACTGGGAATTGAACCATTTCTTATTTTGAAACAGGGTCTTGCTAGGTTGATGAGCATCTCACTATTTGCTAAGGCTGTCCTTGAACCTGTGATCCTCCTGTCTCAGCCTGCCAAATACTGGGATGACAAACATGCACCACCACACCCAGCTCAAGAAATTTTTAAGTCAGCCATGGTGGTGCACACCTATAATCCCAGAACTTGGGAGACTGAGACAGGAGGATCATAGATTCGAGGCCAGCTTCAGCAACTTAGCAAGATCCTGTTTCAAAATAAAAAGTAAAAAGAGCTGGGGGGCCGGGCATGGTGGCGCACACTTGTAATCCCAGCACTTAGGAGGCTAAGACAGAAAGATCACAGGTTCCCACCAGCCTCAGCTACTTAGTGAGGCCCTGTTTCCAAATAAAAAATAAAAAATAGGGCTGGGGTGTAGCTTGGAGGTAGAATGCCTCTGGGTTCAATCCCCAGTACTGCAAAAATAAATAAATAAATACAAATACATAAATAAATAGGGCTGGGGGTGTAGCTCAGAAGTAGAACACTTCTGGGTTCAACCCCCAGTACCATGAAAGAAAGAAGGAAAGAAAGGAAGGAAGAAAGAAAATTTCAGAATAGGAAAATTTCCTGAGTTTTCTATATTCTGAAACACTTTATGTAGTAATAGAGCTACCCATTTACTTAAAATGTGTCGTGTTCTTGTGAGACCGGCTAGATCTGGTGAGCTTTGTGGGGGATTGCTCCTTGAAAAATGGTCTGCCTTACTTGGTATGCTTACATTTTAAAACCTCCTCAGGCATCTGTTGTAATATAATTATGATTACTAATTATAATATGTTCTTAGAAAATCATCTGTTTTAGCCAGGCTTTATTTGTTTGGCGCTCATAGTCTTCTCTCATAATTAAGTTTTTATGTATCTCGCTATTTCTTCTTTTGTGTATTTTAATTTTCTTCTTTTCTTAATTGGAAGTTCCTCTCCTTCTTCTCCTCCTCTTCCTCCTCCTCCTCCTCCTCCTTTTCCTCCTTTTCCTCCTCCTCCTCCTCCTCCTTTTCCTCCTCCTCCTCCTCCTTCTTCTCCTCCCCCTCCCCCTCCCCCTCCTCCTTCTCCTCTTCTTCATCTTCTCTTTTTGGCACTGGGGATTGAACCCAGGAGTATTCTACCTCCAAGCTATACCCTCAGCCCTTTTTTATTTTCTTATTTTGAAACAGGGTCTTGCTAAGTTGCTGAGACTGGCTTGGAACTTGGAATCCTCCTGTCTCAGTCTCCAATTGGGATTCCAGCTTGCCTTGATTGGGTTTTCAATTCTTTCTCTACGTTATTTTGATTTTTTGCCCCCCCCCAAAGGTTAACTCAGATTTATTATTGGTTCTAGCCATCTTTTGGTTTTCAAATCCATTCACTTTTTGCTTATTTCCTTCCTATCTGACCTTTTAAAAAGAATCTGCCCTCTATCTGGGTTGCAATCAGGAGGCCCATTTTACATCAGCACCCCACTCTGTATCAGCCCATCAACCTGGTAATACAGTCAGACACCCCAAACTAGCTATTTATAAAGAGAAGAGATGGATTTGGCTCACAGTTTGGGAGGTTGAAAGTCGAAGGTCGGCCCCTTGATCCAGTCTCTGGTGAGGGCCCCCCTGGATCCCGTTGGCTTGGTGGCACCATAGCAGGAGCCTGGGGGGGGGGAATGGGACACTCGTCAACACTGAAGGAGAGGAGAGGGGACGCAGGAAGCCAGAATGAGAGCCAGGGACGAAGGGGCTCAGGAGCCCGGGGTTAATTCCTTCCCAGCTCCCCCTAGGACACCCCACGCTGAAGGTCCCTCCACCTCCGCACCTGGCCGCACAGAGGCCGGCGCCCACAACCCACAAGCCCCGGGTGGACCAGCACTCCTGCCCAGCAGCACCCTCCTCACTCCGGTGTGCAGAGGGCAGCGCCCTGCGTCCAGGGTGCCAGCGTCTTCCTCTAGGATGTGAGGGGAGTTTCCTCGGGCTTTGAGGGGGACTTCTCCAGCTTCCTCCCCCTGCACCCCGCCGCAGCACCCCAGCCCCTCAGCCGCACCAATGTCCATGACCGTCGCACTCAGGTTTCTGCCAACCCAGAAGAAAGTTAGCAGCACCCCCGGCTCCCTGTGCTAAAGATACCCACTGCAGTCTCTCCCGTGCGGGCACCCACCAGCTCGGTCCCTGGGCATTGGGTCCCCCTCCTGGCCTGGAGTTTGCAGCCGTCCCCTGCCCCCACGCCCCAGTCTCCCAACACTGTGGAGGATGAAACTTGCAAAGCTTTTGATGTGTAAGCCTTCTTTTCCCAAATTAGGTGTGTGCTGATCCCCCGGGACATGCTGGGATCTGATTCTAATTGCAGGTTTGCCAGCGGCGAGGGGCGGCCGCGGCCAAGCGTGATGGGAGTCGGCACCTGCTTGCAGAAAAACCGCGTCAGGTGAGGTCAGAGCAAGGTCTTCAGACGAGGCAGACGCCCGGCTCCCCGCCCCCGCCTCTGCTGGGGTCCCGCTCACCCGGGAGACCCGGGGAGAGGGTAAACTCGGTCTCCACCACCCGGGGAGAGGGTAAACTCAGTCTCCACCACCACCGTCTCTGCGTCAGACTCAGGGACTCAACAGTAGAAGATTCTCAGCCGGGCGTGGTGGCACATGCTTGTAATCCCAGCATTTGGGAGGCTGAGACCAGAGGATCTGGGTTCGCCGCCAGCCTCAGCTACCTAGTGAGGCACTCTGCAACTTAGTGAGACTTGGTTTCAAAATAAGGAATAAAAAATAGGGCTGGGGGTATAACTCAAAGGTAGAATACCCCTGAGTTCAATCCCCAGTACTGCAAAAAACAACAACAACAAAAAGTAGAGGATTCTCTTGGTGATTTAGAAGCTTCCTTGTCCCCTGACTGTGCCCCAGACCCTGGTTATGGCTACGTTTCTGGGCCCGCTCTACTGAGCTCCGTCACCGAGGCTACACCTTCCCAGGCTCCCCGCCCAGGCGCTAGGTGAGCATTTAGGGGCCCGCTTCCCCATGGCCTGCCACGGACTCTGGGTGTCCCACATGCTCAGGACCTTAGACCCAACCTGGCACAGACCCGCCCTGCTCACCCTTGGGGATCTGTGCCCACAGCCCCTTCAGGTACCAACGCTGAAGGAGCCAGGCTCCCGTGAGCCACCCACGGCCCTCCCTTAGGCAGAAAGGGGTTGAGCCGAGGCAGGGGGAAGCTGGCCTCATGACCAGCTTTGACAGAAAGGAGGCATTTGGAGGAGGCTGTGCAGCTCCTGCTCCAGTGCTCCCGGGGAGCTGGAGAACCGGCACCCCAGAGCCTCAGACAAGACCCCAGGCTCCGGCCCAAGAGCAGACCGCTGTCGCCACGTACTATGTGCGAGGCTAGCCAGAATCAGCCGGACCCCCGCGGCCCCACCCCGTCACTGTGGAACCCAGCCAAGATTGCAGAAGAACCACCCGGCCCCGCCAGGCCCACATGGCCCTCCCACAGAACGGTGGGCAAAACGAGGGGTCCTGGAGCTCTGGGAGACGTATGCCATAGCCCAAAGATGTACTGCAGTGCCTCTCCAGGAAGCTGCCGCGCGGCCGTGAGGGGTCCAGGGAGGCCCCAGATGCCGCCCCTGGCTGGGGACTGCACGGCTCAGTTAAGACCAGTGCCAGCAAGACAGATGTCCCGACAGCCGACGCCTGGGACAGGGCTGGAGCTTCTGCTGCAGCGGAGCCGAGGAGCGGCAGGCCCCCGGGAACCCAGGCAGCTCCTCCAGCCCCACGCTCAGTCCAGATCTCACCGCTACCCGCTCCACCTGGGGCAGAAGGAAGAAAGGGCCCTGCTTGGGGTCCTCCCCAAGACTCCCCAAACCCAGAGGCCATGAAGGAAGGAAGGAAGGCCAATTTGAGGAGAGGGAGCTTTTGGACCTCGCTGAGCAGGAGCGGAGTTCGATGGAGACGCCCGCTGCCCGCGTCTGAATGGAGGGCAGATGTCTGCTGAGACCACTCAGCAGAGGACGCCACTAACTGAATTTAAAAAGTAATGTCTGCAGCTGGGCATGGTGGCGCACGCTTGTAATCTCAGTACTTTGGAGGCTGAGACAGGATCACAGGCTCACCACCAGCCTCGGCTACTTAGTGAGGCCCTCTGCAACTTAGAGAGACCAGTTTTCAAAAGGAAGAATAAAAAATCAGCCTGGGGGTGGAGCTCAGAGGTAGAATGTCCTTGGATTCAATCCCTAGTAACACACACACACACACACACACACACACACACACACACACAACATTTGTAGCATGCAGAATAAGAAATGATGATTTAACCCTGTAAAAAAATTAAATATCTCACCTGGGTGTGGTGGCACACACTTGTAATTTCAGTACTTGGGAGGTTGAGACAGGAGGATCACAGGTCCACCTCAGCAACTTAGCAAGGCCCTCTGCAACTTAGTGAGGACCTGTTTCAAGATAAAATCAGGGTTGGGGGTATAGTTTAGAGGTATGCTCCTGGGTTCAATGCCCAGTATTTCGTGCGCACACGCACACACACACACACACACACACACACACACACACACACAATCTCTCACAGCAAAAGATGCCATAGACGCGCACAGCTGGAGCGGCCTGTTCTACCAGCTCCGGGTGCAGGTAAGGTCACACACTTGTGTTCTTTGCGGACACGCCACCCACTCAGGCTTGGGAACCCCGTTCCCTCTCCCACACGCTCAGAGTGCAGAGCTACTTGGCTGCCTCATCGGTGTTCTCAAACATGTTCCTTCTCAACCCAGAGATAAAGCCATTCCTCAGAAACACCTGCACACAGGTGGGGTCCTCGCATGGCGCATGCCCACTGCCAGGGCCCAGGAGGCGTCTGCCAACTGTCATTGCAATCTCTACCACACCCCAGCTAGATTTGCTACCTTCTGCTTATTGTAGCAACTGACAGGCTGGTTCTAAAATTCATATAAAGTGACGTGAAAGTACTCCCACATTACAGGGTACCCCGCTGATACGCACAAGTTTTATGTTTCTGTGTATCAATGAAAAAAATAAAAAATAACAAAGCCAGAGGAAGCTAGGCATGGTGGCCCATGATTATAATCTCAGTACTTGGGAGGCTGAGACAGGAAGATCGCAGGTTCGAGGACAGCCTCAGCAAGTAGTGAGATCCTCATGAACCTAGCAAGACCCTGTTTCAAAGTAAAAATAAAGTAGGGCTGGGGGTGTAGCTTGGAGGTAGAGTGTCCCTGGGATCCATCCCCAGTATCAAACATAAAAAATAAGAATCTGGAGGGCTCACACTTTCTTATTTCTAAACTTACTATCACCTGCAGTAAGCAAGACAGGGCGGCACCGGTAAAAGGAGAGACACACAAAACAGATGGTATAGACCTGAGTCTAGAAATAACCCTACACATTTACGGTCAACTGGTTTTCAGCCACAGTATCAGCACATGAAATGGAGAATATATTCAGGTCAGTTATTACATGAAGAGCTTGTGTCCAAGGCAGGCGAGGTGCACACACCTGTAATTCCAGTACCTGGGAGGCTGAGACAGAAGGATCGAAGGTTGGAGACTAGCCTCAGCAAGTTAGCAAGACCCTGTTTCAAAAAAAAAAAAAAAATAGCCAGGTGTGGTGGTGCACGCTTGTAATCTCAGTACTTGGGAGGCTGAGACTGGAGGATACGGGTTCTTGGCCAGCCTCAGCTACCTAGTGAGGCACTCCACAACTTAGTGAGACCCTGTTTCAAAATAAAGAATAAAAAATAGGGCTGGGGGTGAAACTCAGAAGTAGAATGCCCTGGGTGCAATCCCCAGTACTGTTAAAAAAAAAAAAAAAAGGGAAACTCGAAGTGTGGACGTACATCGAGATTCACATCTGCACGGATTCACACCGTGCAGCCCAGCCCTTCCATCCTAGATTCCTGGCGAGAGGAACAAAAGCACAGGTCAAGGGACACTGGTCCAGGAATGTCCCTAAGCTCCACTCATAACCGCCAAGGTCAGGACGGCCCAGCTGTCCTCCTCGAGCGATGCACAAAGTCAGGCAAGGTGGGTGGCGTGACGTCACCGCGTGAAAGAGGTCACGCGCATGGGCTGGGAGGTGCGAGACGTCCAGAAAAGGTCATGGGGGGTCAGGAGGGCGCACGAGGGGCTGCTCCGGGCGGGTTTCCTCGGGGGTGGGAGGTGCCACAAAATGAGATCACTGTCACCTAACTGCGTTGATGACTGAGAACTGAAGTGTATGCCCAACCAAGTTAATTGCATGGCAGGCAGAACCAACCTCGGTAAAGCTGAGAGGGATAGAAGGGAGAAAGAGAGAAAGAGAGACAGAGACAGAGACAGAGAGAAAAGGAGGGAGGGAGGGAAGGAAGGAAGGAAGGAAGGAAGGAAGGAAGGAAGGAAGGAAGGAAGGAAGGAGAGAAAGAGCAAGCCGGGTGTGGTGGCGCACGCTTGTAATCCCAGTACTTGGGAGACTGAGACAGGAGGATCACAGATTCCAGGACAGCCTCAGCAAGTAGTGAGACTCTCACCAACCTAGTGAGACCCTGTTTCCAAATAAGAAATAAAATTGGGCTGGGGGTGTAGCTTGAAGGTAGAATGCCTCTGGGTTCAACTCCCAGTACCACAAAGAGAGAGAGAGAGAGAGAGAGAGAGAGAGAGAGAGAGAGAGAGAGAGAGAGAGAGAGAGAGGAGGAGGGAGAGGAAGGAAGGAGGAGAGGGGAAGGAAGGGGAGTAAGGGAGACGGAAGCAGCTGAGGACCTTCCGTCCTCGCTCTGCTTGGTGAAAGCGGCTGGGGGGTGGGAGGAACATGGCCGCAGCCCACCTGC
>PVLC010027291.1:0-22001 GCA_004027655.1 Graphiurus murinus
AAAAAAAAAAAAAAACGTCTGGAATGGGTCACTTTCTGGATGGAACACAGCATGGAGTCTTCCACATTGTGAGTTTTATTGCACTTAGAACCTTTTCCCCTAATGCATATGCGTTTGGGGAGGTCACTGCCTCTTTTCACACCACAGCTTTGCACTGTTTTCCCCTGTTGGAGACTTTCCCATGGGGTGAGGCTTTAAAATGGCAATTGCAGCTTCTTACCTCTTCTCATAATGTCTGGCAAAGCTTCTGTCCCATCCCTTTCCTATCCTGCTCTAATCTAACTACCTAACATAATGAGAAGACATATGTGAATGGGGTGCAAAGGAAATAATTGAACCCCATGAGCTGGTTCTTATTCCTACTATGGTCCATCCCAGTCTCACCCAAGGCACTTTGTGCTGTCCAGCTTCCCTGGGCCAATACATAGGGCATCCCCACTGCACCCTGCCTACTCTCAGAGGCACTGGCAGCTCACTACAGCACCATTCCTCTGGGCAACTGTATGACCCCTGCAGCTAAAGGGGCCACAGCTCTCCTCCCTCCCATTCTCCTTCCAGCCTGGTTTCCCAGAGGACCACCTCAATTTCTAGATTAGATCGGGGACTACCTTAGAGTGCTTTGGTGACAGGCGACATTCAGCAAATGGTTGAATTGGAGCAGATCCGCCAAAGGATAGATTTCCATGCCCCCGTCACTAGGGTTACAACAAGCAAAGGGCCTCAGTGGCTGGACAAATACATTTTAATGAGGGTATGAGAGTTAGGACCCTTGGTGACAAGTGACAGAAACACAAACCAAGCCAGATCAGGCAAAGAGGGAGGACTCATGTGTTCACAGGCCAATCCCAGAAAGGACAGGGTTCTGTATGGATGGCTGGCTCCATCAGGGAAGTCTCCTTCTCTCCTCTGCATTTTTCTTAAGGATCAGCATGCTTCTCAAAACCCTGCTTCCTCTGAGGCTGGACTATGGCAGCCATGCTCCTGGCTTACAAGTTCCCAAATTCCACAGGATGTTGGGGACAGGGCTGGGGGATGGGGATGGAGTCTTCCCTGGTTCCAAAGGGAACATTTCTTGCAAGTTTCTGTCTCATCTTGGAGTCACATGACCCCATTGGCAGCAGCTCCACCTCCACCCCCAGGAGATGCAGATGAGTGAAGAACTTCTCCCCAAAGAGTAAAGACAATGCTGATGCAGAGACAGACAGCAGGGGACTGAGGGAAGGATATCCACGATGGAGCCATGGCCTCCACAGAATGTATTTAGGAGGTATTTCTTTCTGGCTTCTTTACTTGCAAGAGCTGAACTTGTGTGCAGTTAGACATGTTTTAATATCTGAATGGGGGAATTTCCTAGCTTCACCCTAAACTGCTAGAGGCTGGCAAGCAGTGGAGAAGACAGTAGAGCAGAGCGCCACTCCAGAGAGATCTGGACCCTTAAACAAGGCCCTCAAGGCCTTGGACTCTCGGAGCAGCATGTGGACAACTGGATGAGTGTGCCAGGCACCTGTGGTGAGTGCAGACCACAGGAGCAGCCTGCAGGTGATGTGCCTTTAGTACCCTCAAGTCTCCAGGCACTGCCCTGCCCAGGTGCTGGTCCCCCCGCAGCACCCTGAATCCTGTCTGCCACTGTGACCATCTGCCCCAAGCCCAAAAGCAGATCCTGAGACAGAGCGAGTAGTGTCATCAGGAGAGTGGGAAGTGAGACAGGAAAGGACTGGCGTGGGATGTGATCAAGAGGAGGTTACTACTGTGAGCCACGGGGGGCAGGGTACAAGCCCAAGCCCTGGGGGTGCCTCTAAGCCACTGTGCAGAACAGTCTGGGAGCTGTCCCACCAGAGAGGGGAGGAAGCATATCTATGTAAATACCCATTGTCACCAAATAAAGGCTGCTCCTGGGGAAGTGGACTCCCCCCCTATCCCAGGCCTGTGCTTTATGGCTAAGAGCCTGCTTGCAGAGTCAGAGTCATGGGTACTGAGGATAAGAAGCAGCTCAGCTCGGCGTGGGCATTCAGGAGTGATGAGGATAGAGGAGGTGGGGCACACCAACAGCTTTTGCAATAGGCTCCAAGCTGGCTCCAGATGGGGCTGACACAAGCCCCAGGTGACAGGGGGAGGGTTTAACCTTCATGAAGAAGGGCAGACCTCATTCCAAGATGACCAAAAGTCACCAAGGGAATCTGGGTGCCTCCTGCTGAGCTCCCTGCCAGCCTGCCCTGTCTGTGGAAAGCTGGTGGCTCAGAAGTAACACTTGCTCCATAGTAGAATTCTCCCCCTAGGTCTGTGCAGACAACAGGGAGGGGAGCACTAGCTCAATCTACCATGTTAAATTAAGTCAGATAATTCTCTTGTCTTCATCATAATTAACTCTACTTTCTTCAAAGGGAGACATTAAGACAAAATGTTGGGTTTTTTTTTTTTTTTAAGAAAAGCCATTTTCCTCAGTCATATAATTTTCGATGAGCTAAGTAGTGTTAGCTTTTAAATTGCAATTGGGAAAGTACACACACACACACACACACACACACACACACACACACACACAGTAATTGACAATTTTAATTTTCAACAATTGTGATTGTGAATAATGCTGCTAATGCTACTAATAGCTTCCATGGCAGCTTATATTCATTTGCCCCAAAACCCAACTCCAGACTTTTATACTGAAGAATAAAAAGATGACTTGGGCTAATTAGTACATGACTTCTATGTCCCACATCTCCTTATCTGGAAAAGCATTCTGTGATGTACCCATTCATCAGAATCATGGGGTGTTCAGTAGCCCTTACCAGGGAACTGAATAAATTGGAGGACGAGGTTAAATTTGACCTTCTGGATCATGGAGCCTCAGGAGGGCCTGGTTACCCTCTGCAGATGACTCTCCACCAGCAAGAATATAAAATGCCTCCAACATGAAACATTCAAATGGTCAGTGGCAACCAACACGCTATGGGCTCCTTTAAAAATAAGTCCCATTGTTCCCCAACTGCCTATTAATAGCTTGAAAAGACATCTGTTCCTAATTTGGTCTTCTCAAATCAAGAAATCTTCCCTTCACTTTCCTCCAGGGCCAGGATGAAATCAATCAAGCAACAAAATTTATCAAGTACCAGGCACATTCCAGCCCAGAGCTTGGAGCCAACTCTGCAATCTGAGCCAGGACCAGAGTCTCAGGCCCACAGGGAACATGTGCCCTTTCTCCAGTATATCCTTCCACACGAAGGCAGCACAGAGACCACCAAGAGAGCCGAATGTCAGGCCTGCACACCACTGCAGTCCCCCAGCCCCCTCTGCTCTGTCCCCAAGGGCCAGCTGTTCCAATAGATTCTCACTCCTGAGCATAGCTCCCTCGGACCCACTGCTCTTGTAGTAACTCTTCCCATCCTGGAATATCTGTGACTGCTTAATGCTCTACCATGAAGCCGCCACTATACATCCCATTCTGCTCTCTGGGGCCATATGCAGCAGATCTATTCTTTCCCATGACGATCCTTCAGCTACTTGGGCAGAGACTCATTTCCAGCTTTGGTACCTGAGTGGCAGGGGGCTGTTGTCGACCCAATGCTCACACAGAAAACATAAAGTTACATGAAGGTCCATTCCTGACAGCAGCCCTGAGTATCCTTGTGTCCCCAGCCTATTCCTATAGTTCCAAGACCCATAGCTTACTATTCCTCAGTGAGCTGTGCTCACCCACACCTCAGGGCCTTTGCTCGGCCCTTCCTTCTGCCTGGCACGCTATTATCTGGTTTCTGGATGACTATTATTTATCTTGTCATCCAGACCTCAGGTCCTCGGGGAGCCCTTCCATGACCTCACTGCTGAAGTGCACCCCCAGCCATCTCTGGTACAGCTCTTTTTTTTTAGTTCTCTACAGAAAAGTTAGAACTATCTATCTGATTTATTTTCCTTCCAGAGCCATTTCTCCCTCTGGAACATAAGAGCATGGATAAGCACAGGGTAGGACCTCAGTAAATGGTTGTTATCTGAATAAAGAAAATCGCTTTCAGGCAAAAGACATAGCAGCTGGAGCAGAGGTGGCTAGAGAAACCATAGAGCCTACTGGTCCTGAGCACAAGCCTTGGAATGAGATAGACGCAGACTGACCAGCTGTGTGTGGCCTCGGGTTGAGTCTTGGCTTCCTCAACCTGCAAAATAAATGCAATCGGAGCACATGCCTCCTGTCGTTGGGTGGAAGGAGTGTGAGGGGGTGGAAAATGGCAGGTTCAGAACAAATGCTCTGTTTATGGGGTATGGTTATTAGTGGGGAAAAGTGGGATCAGAGCTCAAGTATGGCCACAGGGAGAGATGGGGCAGGGTGGTGGGGATGAGTTGGCCTTGGATGGGGTGTCAAAACTTCTGCCCTGGTGACAGCATAGTGAGAGAGGCTGCTAGACTCCAAGGAGCTGAGGGCAGAAGAGGCAGAAATAATGCGCCATTGAGGCCCATATGGGGAACTCGCCATGACTTAGTTGTTTCCCACTGTTCTGCTTCGTATGTTATTGGAAGAGTCTCCTACCCAATGGGGGACCCAGCTCAGGGGAGCAGATTTTCAGGTGTTTTTACCTGCTGCTCACATCCCCTGAAATTGAGAAAGCCAGTGTGAAAGGAATCAGGCAGAGATCAGACCGGGCCTGCAGCAGTCTTCCCTCCAACTCCCTTTGATAGAGCAAGACAGAAAGCAGGCCCCAGAGGAATGGGGTCCCTGAGGACCTCAGCCTCAGCCTCACAGGCCCAGTACCCCCTGCAGCTCCTGGGGCTCAGCCAAGGCACTGCCTTCAGCCTCTGGGCCCCCAGGACAGAACCAGGATTGTCTGGCCTGCAGCAGGCGCAGAGCCACAGCTGAGGGGACAAGGCCTCGCTGTTCCTGAAGACAAGTGTGCAGCTTTCTTCCCACATGAAAAGGGAACCTGTGTCCCTTGGAGGAGGAAGAGAAGGAGGAGGGACAGGCCAGAAGAGGCCCAAGCAGAGCTTTCCACACCCCTCCTCAGGGGCCCTGTGCCCTGGGGTGGGGTGGGAAGGGCCAGGAAGGGCAAAACAGCTCCAGCTCCAGCTCCAGAGCAAGCCACCCAGCTCACACTCAGCCCTGATGGAGACTGAGGCCTGGCCTCTGATGCTGACCCCTGTGTGACCCCAGGCCAGCCACTTCCCCTTGTGTCTTCAGGCCTCTCCACTGAAAAGGTGGACATTGTCTGGGCACATGCCTGTAATCCTAGTACTTGGGAGGCTGAGACAGGAGGATCACTGGTTCACAGCCAGCCTCAGCAACTTAGCAAGACTCTTTCAAAATAAAATAGGGCTAGGGGTGTAACTCAGAGGTAGAACACACCTGGGTTCAATCCCCAGTGTCATAAAAAAAAAAGTGGATACTGAAAAAGTTTCCCTGTGATCATTGCAGCAGCTCCAAGGAAAGGAGTGGGCCATTTCCCAGGAAATTCAGATTCCCCAGGAGAGAAAGGAATTAAGACACAGGATGCAGCAAGATGAGAGTCGAGAAGGTCCACTGAGCCCTTTGTCTGCTTGAAAGGTAGACCAGTGCCCCAGTCTGCCATGCCTGGCCCAGGGAACAGTGTGGGGCCATCTTCATGTTTTCCCCCAAGGCCCCAGGAAGGCACCAAAGATGAGGAACTGGGGCTGGGATTAAGACAGTCTGCCTTGATGAAGCCCAAATGTGTCATCACAGGACGGAAAGGATCTCAGAACCTTGAAAACTGATAGGAACTGAATTGAATAGACACTTCACAAAACAAGAGATACAAATGGACAATGGGTACATGAAAAAAATGTTCAAAATCGTTAGCATTTAGGAAGATGCAAATCAAAACTACATTGAGATTCCATCTAACCCCAATCAGAATGGCAATCATCAAGAAGTCAAATAACAATAAATGTTGGCAAGGATGTGGGGAAATAGGAACTCTTCTACACTGTGGTGGGATTGCAAACTAGTTCAGCCACTATGGAGATCAGTGTGGAGATTCCTTAGAAAACTGGGAATGGCTCTACCATATGATCTAGCTATACCACTCCTGGGTATCTTTCCAAAGAGGTTGAAACCAGAGAACTACAGTAATACATGCATACCCATGTTCATAGCAGCATAATTCACAACAGCCAAATTATGGAATCAACCCAGGTGTCCACCAACAGATGAATGGATCACAAAACTATGGGATATACACACAATGGAATTCTACTCAGCAATAAAGAACAAAATAATTATGTCATTTGCAAGAAAATGGAAAGACCTGGTGAACATTATGTTAAGTGAGATTAGCCAGTCACAGAAAGTGAAGGTGCATATGTTTTCTTTAATATACACAAGCTAAATAGTAACTGGGATACGAGAAAGACTCCAGATAACAGAGGAGAAACCTCAGTGGAGCCAGGGAAATGGTCTAAGGGAAGGGAAAGGGGAAGACCGAGATTCATTATTGGAAATACTAACATTGACTGTGTGTACATATGTGAAAATCCCAATGTCAGTCTCAGTCCTCTGTATGGGAAGGGAGGAGGTGGGGGGGCACCAAGTGCCGTGTGCATGTATATCAATGTCAACATGATTTACATTATGATGTGCAACAATAATGCACCAATAAAAGCACATTTTTAAAAAAATGTGCCAAAACTAGCTAATGAAGGTCTCTTTTATGTCTCCTCTTCTCTGAACCTTATCATTAATCATATACACTTCATTCTTTGGAAGTAAGAAATCCACCTGTTTCGACACAGTCTTTATACATACATTCTCCCCGGGCAGCCGAGGACAAGCCCTCTCCCGATAGACTTTGCCTCAGGCTCCAGGACTGGATAATGACAAGTTGACCTCCCTGAGCATCAAGCAATCTGGGGCTCATCTGCAGAGTATATGGGACTTCCTTCCCAGGAGGGCCAAGTCCAGGGCCATGGAAGAGGAGCAGAGAGCATGCTAACAGGGTTGGAAGGTAAAGCTGTCTGATGATTGGTAAGAGCTTCTAGAAGGGGGACAAGGGCACATTTGACCCAAGCCTTATTAAAAAATAGCAATGGGTGGTATTTAATGAATATTTTTAATTGGGAGAGCTAAAAGCCTGGGCTCCTTCAGTAGTAACTGACAGAAAACTGAGCTTCAATCAGAGTATGAAAACAAAAAAGGAGAGCAGTGGTCACTGTGTGGGGTTCACTTCCTGCCAGGCACGGGGGTCTCAGGAACCCAAACATCACAGGGGCTTTCTACGATGTCTCTGTTCTGGTTCTCCTCCATATGGAACAAAAATGGTTCTAGCCATCCTCAGGGCCTGCCTTGCTGGGGACTGAGGAGACAGTACTTTCCTGGTGACTCAGGACAGAGTTTGCATTACTGTGCACTTAAGTCCAACCGAGATCCCCTGCATTCCTGGACTTATTAGTGTGTTCAGGCATAAGAGCATCCTGATTGGCAAGGACTAGTCACATTCCCATGTTTGATGCCAGGGAATGGGACCAGGCACACTTAGCCAATATAAGATCTGAGTAAAGGAGGGGTTTATCATCTCCATGCAGAAAGTCCCACAAACCTGGGACTCAGGTGAACTGTTCCCCCATTCTATAGAAGAATGAGCAAGAAAACTGTCATGCAGATTTCTTTCCTCAGGGATGGCCATTTGTTGCATTTTGATCGAGATGTTTCTCAGAAGCCCTTTTATGTTACTAGAGAGCCACCTTTAGGACAGGTGGTGTCCATGCTTCCTCAGAGGATGTTCCCTCTCCAGGATCACCCCACAGAGCTGTGACTATATCCTGAGATGCACCGATGTGATCCAGGGCCCTCCGTATCACCCAGCAGGCAAAGCCTCGGACATGTTTTAACAGTGAGAGGGAAGTCGTTAGCTCCCATTTTAATTTAACAAGCCCAATTTTATAAATAAGAGTGAATTTTCTCAGGCTATTATTTCTAATTATGCATTTACATCAATTCACATTATGCGGTTGATGAAATGTTAATACCAAAGGCAATTTTCTGCTGACGGGTGGCATGGAGAAGAGCTTTCCTCACATTACAAGTCAATATTTTTGGAAATAATTACCCAGTTGCTCACCAGAGTCTGCACTGACTAACCCAATAGCTGTGTCTACACAGTCCCCAGCCAGAGACGCTAGGAAGGGAAATGCTCTAACAGGAAAAGTGAATAAGAAGAGATGAAGAGACCCCAAGCACTCTGTGTGTGTGATGGTGGGGGGGGGATCTGGGCATCTCTGACTGGAGCCTCTGCTGGTTGGCAGGACAGGCTTAGCGTTATCTCTGCTGTGTACCATCACTGGAGTCTTTGGTTCTACTAAATGACTTCAGAACTCAGATTTTCCATCTGCAAGATGAAAATGATAATAGTAACTCTCCCATAGGGCAAATCAATACGTTTATACCTTCATTTGTTTATTAATTCAATAAGTATTTATTGCAGTCCTACTTTCTGTCAGTCACACTATAGGTGCTCAAAAAATGGTAGGGGTGAAGAGAAGGAGGAGGTGGAGGGGAGGTGTGGGGAGCAGACAAATCCTATCAGTGGATGCCTCCTGGGTTCTGGGTGACAAAGCATCTCAGGACTGAATGGCACCAGCAATCAGAGAGGCGGAGAAGCCAGAGATGTCTGTCTCCAGACACAGCCTGAGCCCCAAGAGAAAGCAGTGAAGGATCCACAAGGAGCACTCCTCCAACAGCTATGGGAGGTACTGCACCAGGTGCCTACACCCAGTTACAGAAGACTATGACATCATCTGGGAGGTTAAAAAAAAAAAAAAGTCAGGCCTGGCCTATGTCAGCTGCAAAGGTGAAGAGAAATGGGCATATTTCACCCCAAAATAAAGTCACCGGTCATAGTGAAGGGCCACAGGGGTAAGCAAGAGAAAGGCACAAAGAATTCCATCCTACACGGATGTCAGGCCAATCACTGAGACAGAAAACTATCAGGTTGGCAGCAGATCAGGTTTTACAGGGGGACAGGTTTGTGAAAAAAAACCCGAGTCTTGATAATATACTGAAGTACCCTTGTGACATCTACGCCAAAGCCCACAAAGACAGCTAGAGAAGAGGGCCTCCCCTAGAGCGGTGAGGCACCCCAACACTCAGTGGTTTGGCAGACACAGTGTAGCCAGAGCAGCTGGAGGAAAGTCAAGACTGTTGCAAAGCCAAGGGAAGCCAGTGCTTCAGAACAGAGCCTGCTCAATGGTGCTGAATGCGCAGGAAAGAAGATCAGGACTAAAAGATGCCCCATACATTCTAGAGTTACTCTGATCTTATCTTTACGCATTATACACGTTCATTGAAAGATCACACTGCCACTCATAAATATGTGCTACAAAGCGTCAACTAAATTTTGAAAAATGTTTTCCTTACATGTCAGAGACCACTGAGACACTGAGGTATCTTCCTGGGAGTCGTTTCAGTGAAGGAATGGGGTGGAAGCCAGGCTCTAGGGCAGACGGAAGCAGACACAGAGAGGACAACTCGCTGTGAAAGAGAAGAGAGATGGGGCAGTGGCCTCTGTCAGCCTCATCAGGAAGATCCTGGAATGGCACAAACCCCTGTCCTCCCAGGGGCCAGAGGCAGAGTTGCAGCACAGGGACCTGAGATAGAGAAGCCCTGTCCAGGCTCCTGCTTCGCCTTTTTCTGTTGACCTCAGTTTCCGTGTCTGTGAAAGGAAGAGCAATTGTAGGCACAGGGTGCTATTCGGATTAAACAAGAGCAGGGCCTGGCCAGGAGCAGCTGCACATCCCCCTACCCTCCAAAGCAATGCAAAGATACTTCCCCGAGGTGGTGCCACCTGCATGAATACTTCTCTGGAGCAGCTGCCGCACAGGGCCTACATGCCACCTGGCAGCAACAGCCCCAGAGCTGAGCAGCGCCTGTCACTGGGTGGGGTGTGATGGCTGCATGGCAGGAATGAGGCCTCCACCACCTCCTCCCAGAAGACATCAAAGTTTCCCACAGCCCTGACACCTGGAAGCATGTTTCCAATGCAAAAGAAGCCCCATAAACACTCATTGGAGGAGTGCTCCTTGTGCTCTTTCTTCTGGGGCTTCCCCAAAGAGCTCAGGCTGCATCTGCAGACATTTCTGATTGCTCTGCATCTCTCTAACCAGTCCCTTCCCTCTTTAGATGTCTTCCTGGGCTGCAAGGCCATGGGCTAAGTCCCGGGCCTCCAGGAGATCTCTGACAATCTTCTAGGCAGCAGAAGGGGAAAAGGAACCCTCGTGCTGCATGGGCAAGTTGCCCCCTTGTTATAGTTTAGATATAAAATGTTCCCCGGAGAAGCTCATGTGTTAGACAATGCAGCTAGGTTTGGAGGCTGGGGCATGGGTAGAGGAAATGGGCCACTGGAGGTGTCACCTTGGGATGTGGCCTTGGGGACTATATCTGCCCCTCCCCCACACACTCTGTCTCCCTTGGCTTCTAGCTGCCAAGAGCAGCTTTTCTCCACTGGGTGCCCTACCACCTCAGTTTCTGCCTTGGAGCCAGGGAGCACACACAGAACCTCTGAAACCCTGAGCTCAAATAAATCTTTCCTTCTCTATGTTGTGCTTGTCAGGCATTTTAATCACAGCAACAAAAAAAAACTGGCTAAAACCCCTCACTTCTGTGATTAGGGCAGGGCCTGAGCACAGGTTCTCAGGTAATCAGAGCCTGCCTGGAGAAGAAGGGGAAAGGTAACGATCTACTCTTCCCCAAGAGCAGCCCATCAGGGAAAGAGGACAGCTCTGACAAAGGAAGCATGGAGGGGAGGGAGCCCCACATATGTAGTCCCAGGAGGAAAAGTGCATCATTAGAAAGAGAGGGGAGAAAAGAGAGGACAGGGAAGACAGGAGAGGGAGCGGAGGAATGAGCAAGGAGAAGAGGAAGAGAGAGGGAGGAGGAAGAGGCAGTGAAAGAGGAAGAAGACAGGGAGGGAAGGCCCTTATTTAGAGCAGTCTCCAGTTTCCCTTCCTCCTCCAGCCCCCCCCACAGGTAGCTCACTGGAGAGGCAGCACTGGGCTGGAGGCCACCATCCTGCCTCCATGTGCACCAGCAAACTGCACAGACACACATTCTGTGCATACACATCACGGAACACACACTGTCTGGGTATTCTCACATCTTTTATGTACACCTGTGTTGGCTGTTCACACGGCTATCACTCTGTCTATACACGAAAATGCTATCCGTGCATGCGCATGTGCACACACACGTGCAAACACACACACACACACGATGCCCCATCCTAACACACTCTCTGCCCACTCTCAAGAGTCATGCCATCCTCACAATTATAATATCTGCACACACACATGCATGCATACTGTGCATACCCACAGTGTACATGCTAACTATCTATGACCTGAGGGAACACTCCTGGGACCTCAGTCCCTGGAAAGAAGAGCTGGCGGAAGGAGGTTGGAACTGTTTGGAGAGTATGCCTGCATCAGACTGGCTTTGAAGGGAGAATCTGTTTGCAAGTGAGAGGCTGCACAAGGGATGGGGTTGACAATGCTTGAGGCCAGAGCCCAGGACAGCCATCCTCCCAGCCCCTACTCTGACTCAGAGACCCTTTGTCAAGCCTCCAGGTGTACATACTCCAGATGCACTCTGCCACTTTCTCTTACAGAAATATACCCTAGCTCTGTCCCTCATCCCTGCCCCCAGCCCTCCACGGGGCCACCTTGTTCACCCTCTACCCACCTCTGAGGTAGATTGGCTCTGAAAGCCACCCTGTATGCCTGACCCCTGCTGCCACAGAGCAAGCCAATAGTGCTGCCGCAACCTCATGGGCCAACCCTCCCCCAGCAAGGAAGAGAGAGCTCTGAGCCCATCAGGGCCTGGTACTCTTGGTCAATGTCTGAAGTCCACTACTGTCCCTACAGGCCACCCACACAGCTTGCCAAGCTAGATGGAACTACCTCAACACTTAACAAAAATTATTTCATCTGTTTTCCCCTATTGCTGGTACCCTAGTCCAGGAAGGAGCAGGACAGTGTGTTGGACACCCTAATGAGTATAGGCAGCTGAGCCAAAGAGAGGACCAGGGCACAGGCTGGCATGGCCTGGCACCAGGGCTTTACTCAGAGAACCTCACTCAATTTTTTTTCAGAAAGGGAAAAAATGATATTTTGAAATATTACTTTGAAAAATTAAGTTAGATCTGAAGCATCAAAGATATTTTGCAAATAAAATCAGGACCTTTTATGGCTGGAAATTGCAGTTTAAACCTCCAGCCACCTTGACCCAGCCAACAGGCCCCATGGGAACAGCATCGTGTCCACCTGACATTGCACTCCTGGAGGAAGTGTGGCCTGCCCCGAGAGGAAGGGAGGGAGAGCAATCACACGCGTGCAAGGCCACGGCAAGCCCCCAACCCCCAGGCAGGGTGACCTTTTATCAACTTCAGAAGTGAACACAAATCTACTGTCACTCTGGATCGGCCTTGATTGGATCAGAATCCCATCGGAAAACAGGGAGGGAAGGCAATAAAACCTCCAGAATTGATATTAAACCACTGACATTTCACAAACCGAGCAGCGCTGGCAGCTGCCAGTCTGTCATGAGGAGGAATCTAAGGGGGCAAGTCAGGCATGAAGGTCAGGGCAGTTCCAGGACTCTCCTCCCAGGCCTCAGCATCAGCTCCAAAGGCAGCAGGCGCCTAGGTCAGAATCTAGCCTACTCAGACCAGGGAGGAAGCCTGTGGGATTACCCCCACCCCTTCTGGACCCTGTCCATGCATTTGCCCCTGCATATTCAGGCTCTGAAGCTAAAGATAATGCATCCAGAGCTTGTGACTATCTTCTGCCCCCATGCTGTAGTCCCACAGTGGGAAGGGGCCAGTACCCAGGATGAGACCAGGTAGGTGGATAGTGAGAGTCTCCTGGAGTCTGCCAACCACAGGCACAGACCTACATGTGCTACAGACCTACTGGAATTAGCCCTGTGCTGGCCTTGTGGGGAAAGCACAAGAAGGCAGAATCTCTACCCAGTACTTGGAAATACTGCTGAGGTAGCAAATCCTGCCATTTCCTTCTCCACCCCCACCCACCAAGCCAATGGCAGACACCACTAATTACCACACTTGCCTGCTGGGCCCAGATATAGCCTCGGAGTACTTCTCAACACAGAGATCTAGTAGTCACTCCTCGTGGGAGTTTAATTGTGAGATAAAAGCAGGTCTGGGCCCTCTTAGAATGAGACCTTAAATCTGGGCGTGGTGGCGCACGCTTGTAATCCCAGCATTCGGGAGGCTGAGACCAGAGGATCCGGGTTCACGGCCAGCCTCAGCTACCTAGTGAGGCACTCCACAACTTAGTGAGACGTGGTTTCAAAATAAAGAATAAAAAATAGGGCTGGGGGTATAGTAGCTCAGAGGTAGAATGCCCCTGAGTTCAATCCACAGTACCTCAAAAAAAGGACAAAAAGCAAGGGCAGACAAATATGGAAGGAGAGAGCCATCATGAGGAAGGCTTCCTAGAGAAAGAGCACGTCACAAGAGCTGGGTGAACAGGCAGACCCATCCAAGGCTGGAGCAGGGCTGGCATGACAGGACAGGCCATGTGGGACTAGGGTCAGCTTCCTGAACTCAGCCATGGAGCCCCTAGGTGGGGCCAGATAGGGCTTCTGCTAGAACTGCATGGGCCACTCAGTCCAGGACAGCATGGATGGGCTAAAGGACCCTTTGCTTCTCCTCACTCTTGAGAGCCACCACTGGGGCATGAAGGTGAGTCTCTGAGTGCCCAGGAACCTCCGGTGGGCCACAGTGCTTCCCACCAGTCTGGCACTCTATGGAGATACTCTGGTTAAAACATAAAGGTGGTGACCCAGAGAGACAGAGAAGGTTGCCGACGCCGTGGGGTTCCAGATCTGAAGCCATCCTTTTGTGTGACTGGCATTTCCTAAGCTGTTCCTGGGATCCAGACGTGTAGGGGACACGGAGCCATAATCATTGACATAAGTCTATCCCATGACAATTTGCAAGACAAGTTGCAATTGAACATCACTTCAGTTCACTGAGCCAACAGCAGCCGTGGGAGGGAGGGTTCCCAGCCCTCTGACAGGAGGAGCTGAGGCTCTGCACAGTGGAGACTTGGCCAAGATCCTTCAATGGCAGCACCTGAGCCCAAGCAGATAGCCCCGTGCCCAGGCCCTGTGTGTGCACTGGTTCCCTGACAACACGAGGCTGGCTCTTCAGAAGGCTGGCTAGGTCATAGAGAGGCCAAAATCAGCAGACTGGACACAGCACAGGGCGAGGGGCACCACAAATGCCCCAGGTCCCAAGAAGCATCCCCACTAGAATTATCAAACAATGTCCTAAAGGGAGTCTCTTTGGGTCGGGAGAACACATGGGAACCAGAGGTCTGACCCTCTGGCTGACCCTCAGTAATTACTAACCAGCTTCATGTTTTCCAATCACCATCTTCGCCATTAAGGTGAAAAAGCACATGAGAAAATAACAGAGTTTATCTCAAACAGATCGATTCGCTCAGATCCATCTGGCCCCAGCCTCTTAATTCTCCATAATGTCAAAGCAATTTTTGGTTAAGTATACAGTCTGTCCTCTACTAAATTAAACTAATAGATCTAGTGGGAAATAAAATCCTGAGTGTATTGAGAATATTAAAAGAAAAAAAATAAACTCTTCATGGGTCTGTAAGATTTATTTTGGCAAGTGATTAAATAGCACACACACACACACACACACACACACACACACAGACGTGCACACACACACCACAAGAAAATCTATCAGAGGATGCGCAGCTCCACTGGTCACCTCCAAGTTCTGACTCTTGCTCTGCTCTCAATAACATCAGCACCCAGGCTCCAGGGCAATCAGGCAGTGTCCTGAATGGCCAGCTCACATCTTCACAGTGACCACCTGCTCTTAAAATCAATGCCCCATATCTATCTTCTGCACTCAGCAATGCTAGCACACTCTGCGGATGAGACAGTCAAGGCTCTGAAAGGCCAAGCTGAGATCAGGATCTGAACCCAGGTCCACATCTGACTCTAGAGCTCTGGACGCCATCCTGCTCTGCTTTGTTTTGCTTTGCCTTTTAGTTAGTTGTCCAATGAACCACAGAGAGTTCACGCCAGGGAGGCAAGATTCTGCTTGGATGACCAGGTCTGAGTTGTTCCAACCTTATCCAGAGCTCCGAGGAACTAGGAAGGGTGAGGCAAGGCACTAGGGAGCCCAGATTTGGGCACCATGGGACTCACCCTCAAACCTGACACCAAATTATGCTGGGTGTGCTGCTGTGGGACACTGACACAGCAATGGAAATGACGGGCCATCCCCTGGGGCCTGGGGACTGTGGGTCCCCTCCTGGAGCTGGCCAAGCCCAGGCTGTCTGAAAGCCAGGCCTGATGGCTCTGAGTGCTCATAAGAACAGAGGGGCTCTCTCGTCTCCATGCACTTCGGGGGCTGGAACCTGGTTCTCCTCCTTCTGGAATCTGGTACTCCAAAATGGTGATGACATAGGACAGAAAAGGGAAAAGGGAACCCAAAATGTGAGCCCTTCCACTCACTCTCACCCTCAGGAAGCAGACTCCCCATCCCTTGCCCACCCCCTGTGTGCCCTTGGAAGGGAGTCTTCTGGAGCTGGACTCCCAGCCTTTGTCCCCTGACACTGATGGCAAGTGAATGACTAACATAGCCAAAAATAAAAGTGCCATAAATCCCCAATTTTGCTTTAAGCTGCCAGGTACACAGAGTGTGCTAGGATTATTGATAGAAAAGTTTATGGATGGGCTACATCTTAAAATCAAAATACATTACCCAAAATCAATGTTGCTATACATGGTATAAGGAGGACAAGAAAGGTCAGCTGAGAAAAGAATATTGAAACCCCAATTTCAAGAGGACCTGAGCATTATAATAAATAAAATTTGAAAGAGAGGATGCTTTCACAAGTGGCTGGGCAGCCTTTTAGATAGCACTATCTGAGGTACCTCTGAGAGCCCAGCAAAACCATCCACAGAACGGTATTGATAAGAGCCATGTACCCCAACGCATGGCCCAACAACAGCAGGCACTAATAACAGCGGCAAGCAAGGGAATGCGGAGGATGGGCATGTGGAGGTCAGGGTTGGCAGGAGCAAGCTTACAGGCACACTCGACAGGACAGGTAAACTGTAAGCCCCTGGTCACATTAAAAGAGGATTCACCTTCAGGTCCCTGTACACAGTGACCCCACAGAGCTATGCCTGGAGAGAAGAGGGGGAGAAAAAGCTTGTCTCTCCTTATTGATGAGCAATCAGGGCTAGAAAAAAAAAGTTATAAAATGCTCCCACAAGTCCATCAGCAGGAAACCTGCTTCATTTCACTAAAAAAGTTCCTCTAAACCCAGCATGTTGATAGAAACCCAAGGGACACTTGCAGCTGGTAGGGCTGAATGGCTGTGTCCCCAGAGAAAAGTATCCCATTAGGAGTAAATGATACACACTCTCTACCACAGATGCCTTCTTTTAGATCTTCCAACAGAAAGACCACAGCCCACCAGGACACATGAATAAGGAAGCAACTCCTCTGTAGGGAGTAAGTGGCCAAGCATTGACAAGGTCTGGCAGGAGCTATGGCCTGGTTTCAGCTTATTTATGCTCCAACTGGCCAAAGGGCTAAGTCAAAGTCCCTGTCCTATCCACAGAAACCCCCAACAAAGGAGGAGAAAGTGTCCCTTCCCCAGGGCTCCTAACAGCACTCTTAGCTCAGGTATTTACTGGGCCCAGCTAGGAGTAAAAGTCAGAGAAGAAGGTCCAACTGCTGTCTTCACAGTCTGCAAGAAGGGGCAGAAGAGCAAACAAACCTTTTCATTACAGAGCTGAGTGGGCAGGGAAGAGACCACAACTAGCTCAGGCTGCTTCTGGCTGCCACAAATCCAAGGAAGGGAACTTTACTCTCTTCACCAACTGCAGGTATGGTGACTAGAGTCTTATCTGGAGTAGGGAAGAACAGATATTTGGGTTAAGAAACACCAAACTTACTTTGATTAAGTCAGATCAACTTAACCATCCTGCATGTTGAAGCTTTACTTAGCCATTCATTAGCTATGTGACCTCAGAGAAGTTTCATAAACTCTCTGAGCATCCGCCACCTCACCCATAAAATGAAGTGAAACCACACTGTCTCCTCTACATAATTGTTATAGAAATGAAATGACCCCATTCATGTATTCCACAAATATTTACCAAGCTTCTACTCTTCTAGGGCCTGGAGATGCATCACTGAACAAAGCAAAGAGTGTGACAGACCAGAAGCAAGAAGCACAGTGAATAAGGATATTGTACTATATGTTGGAAGGTGGTTAGTGCAAAGGAAAAAAGCAAAAGGGAAGCAGGGTGGAAGGTTGGAGGTGCTGGGCAGGGGGCTGGTCCAGGTGAGCCTCATTTAGAAAGTGACTTCCTGACAAAAACCAAAACATAATGCAATTAGCCAAGCAGGTGTTTGGAGGAAGAGCATCCCAGCCAGATGGTACAGCTGATGCAAAGGCCCTGGGATTGGAGCACACCCCGTATGTCTTTTTGCAGGGAGGAGGCTAGTGTGGTGAGAGGAATATAAGTCAGGGAAAGGACAGAAAAGAGGAGATGAAGGCAGAGGGAAAGTAGAGACTGGGAAGGCAGATCATTTGACCTTCTCAGGCCACTGGTGTTTGTGCTGAGTGAAATGGGAGCCACCACAGGGTTTTGAGCAACAGCAGAGGGATCTGATTCCTGAAAACAGTCTCTCAGTTGTCATGTTGAGAACCGATGCATAGAAAATATGTAGCCAGTGATGCTGCATGAAAAGCATAGAATAACATACAGCTTTTACCCTCATTAATAATACCAGCTCAGGCCATAGGCAAGAGAGACCTTACTCTGTAAGGTGGTACAGGTGTAGAAGATTCACAAACTTTAAAGATAACCAAGGTGTAACTCTCCCCAGCTTCAAGATTTCTCCCTCTGTACATCCCTGATCCCTGGCTACCAGTCTCTGTTTGGATCCGGTTAAGGAAAGGAGATGACTACTTCTCCAGGCAGGCCACTGCACAGTGGGCTAGTTCTTGCCATGAAAGCACTGTTTGTAACCAGTCCCCAGATAAAATCTGTTTTCCTAGGATCCTACTATAGTCCTGAATCTGTATGACATAGTACAAGTCTGCCCCCTCCCTTCAGAAGCTGAGGACAGCAGTGGGGCCTGTGGGGTCTTATATTCCTAGCTCTAAATTGTTTTTTAAAGACAGGTGGAATTTCCCAGGGAAAACTGGTCAGTGGTAATGAAATGACAGAAGAAGCTGACAACTGCCTCTTTGGAGGCCCTGGAGAGGAACCCCAGGGAAAGGAGGGGGGGCATTACATACTCCCCCTGTTCCTAGCAGTAGATCTTGACAAATGAAGGCATAATAGTGAGCAACAGTGACCCAAAGGGAATGGAAATTGCTCCTTGGCCATAGATGAGGAATCTGAAACCCAGACCCAGGAGGGAGGGAGGATGATACCCAGGAGCACCCAGCCTGTAAGGACAAAGCTTGGGAAGGGCTTGCAGCTTCTTTCTCTCTGATGCTGTGCACCGACACCCTGGACCAGCTGATGGAAAGCATTTTCCCTCTGAGTTTCCTTCTCCTTGGCTGCTTAAGAATCCTCAGGAGAGGCTTCTGAGAGGCTGGTGAGTAGGGAAAACAGACACTCAATCTATTAGGTTGCTGCACCCCAACCTCAGGTCAGAGCTGAAGGATAAGGGCCTTGGGTAGAGAGAAAGATACTGAAATTCACTGGCTGGGGATTCCCAAGGGGAAGGGAAAGAGAAGAGACCCAAGCAGAGCTATGGGACCCACCCTAGGACTATGTGCCCAGTCTGAACCACATGTCTGCCCTACATTTCATTTTGGGGACTAGAACACACTTTCTCAGATGGCTGAGGAGATGGCAGGCTCTGGGTGAAGCTGGGGAAGACGGGGATCGGGGGATGTAAGAGTGGGGGATGGGCTCCGGAACGTGGCAGTGGACCACGCTTCTCCCCTCCCCACCCCCTCACCCCCGATTCCTCGGGATCCCCCTTTGCACTGAGTAAAGAGCCCGCAACCTCTGGCGAAAAGCACGCAGGGACGCAGGGACCAGCTATCGAGGGACAGGAACCCCGCCCCTGCCCAGAAACCTCCCGAGCCCTGAGTCGTGCCCGGCGCTCCGCACCCCACCCCACCCCACCCCCGCCGCCTCTGCCGTCACTCACGGCCGCTGCTTGCTGGCTCGCTGGTGCGCTCTCCGCGCCACAGGCACCTGCTTGCCCGGCGCTGTGCGCTCACTCTCGCTCACACACTGCAGACTCGGCGTCGCAGCCGTCATCCAGACTCGTCCCCGGCCCAGCACAGCGCTCCGCCCTTCTCCCCGGCCCCTGGCGCCCACCCACCAGCCATGGCCCAGGCCTGGGCCAAAGAGTGGTGCAGCTCGTTGCCCAAACCGGGGTAAGGAGTTGAGGCCTGGGGGCTGCGAGAAGGGCCGGGGGACACTCAGGAAGCAGGGATGGAGACTGGGAAGAAGCCAGGAGAGTTTGGGTGGGAGATCCACCACCCTCCTCCAAGCAAAGCGGGCGGGGGGCGGGGCTGCGCTCCAACCAGAGATGGTGGTCCCTCCGAGCGACCCTCACGGAGGGAGGGGGTACGCTTCGGGGAGGAGGTGCGGGCTGTGGCAGGGGTGGGGAGGATGGGGGTGATGCAGCGGTAGAGGCGCCTCGGCACCCAGCCACTGACCGCCCCTTCCCTGTCTTCCCCTCCCCCTCTCCCGCCTCTCTACTGCTCGGGGTCCGCCACGCCGGACCCGCTCTCCCCGCGCTCCTCTGGGTCGGACGCCAGGTCTGCACGCCGCGGCTGAGAGCCCACTCGTCTTGCGGAGAGAGCCCCGGGGAAACCCGCGGGGGCGGCGGCGGGAGAGCTCCGAGAGGGCTGGAGGAGGTGATAGTCGGGAGCCAAACCAGAAAGAGACCGGGAAGCAGAAGCTTGCGGCTCTTGGGCGCGCACTCCCTCCGCTAGGGATGGGTCCTGGCGCAGCTCGGCTCTTGCCTGGCCCGCCGGGCAGAGACTGAACCGCGGATCCCCTTCGTCCTGTGGACTACCAGACCGAGGGAGGCACTAACCGATCGCCAGTAACCTCCCCGCGGGACCTCGCTTTCCCCACACCCCGCGCAGCGCCCCCAGCCGGAGCCGCGCCCGGCAAGCAGGCGAAGCAGCCGGGCTGATTGGCGGCCGCCGGCGGCCAGGGAAGGGGGCGCCTTGCCCGGCCATGGCAGGCTCCGAGGCATCCTAGCCCGAGCTGGAGCTGGAACCAAAACCGAGTCCACGCTGCTGCTACCGCCGCCGCCGCGCCCCCTGCGGGAGATGGAACAGAGGAACCGGCGTGGCGCCCTCGGATACCTACCGCCTCTGCTGCTGCACGCCCTGCTGTTCCTGGCCGACGGTGAGCGCGGGAACTTCGCTGCCGCGGTGGGCTCGGGGATCCTTTGCTGGGGCCGCCAGAGCCAGCCTGCCCCGGCCGCCACGAAGGAAAAGAATGAAGAGAAAGGGAAGGCTTCACGGTTTCCAGCATCCCCGGTGTGCAGTCCGGGCCTTGAGGGGGTAGGGGGAGGAAAGCAGCGAAGGGCGCCGCCGCGGCGACGTCCGCGCCGGAGTCGTTTGGAGTCCGGCCCGGGCTCCGGCTACCGAGAAGAGGCCTTCGGGGAGCGAAAGTTGGCGTGGCCCAGCGCAGGGGAGAAGCGTGAGCCGCCCCTGCCGCCTCGCCGGGTCCAGAGGGAAGCCGCTGCAGCCGGTGGCCGGTCCCTGCCGCTGCCCAACTGAACTTTGCTAGTGCCTGCGGCCGTGGGGCACCGCGTAACTGGGGTGGGGGGGAGCCCAAGGCCAGTGAGTGAGCGGGGAACCGACCGCCTCGCCTCGGGCTGCCCCAAGCCCCCGCCCTACAGCTGGTCACGCCTCTTTCTCCCCCCCTTCCTCCTCCGCCCCCAGCTACATTCACTGAAGTCCCCAAAGATGTGACAGTACGGGAAGGAGAGGACATCGAAATGCCCTGCGCCTTCCGGGCCAGCGGAGCCACTTCATATTCGCTGGAGATTCAGTGGTGGTACCTCAAGGAGCCGCCCCGGGAACTGCTGCTGCATGAGCTGGCGCTCAGCGTGCCCGGCGCCCGGAGCAAGGTACCCCGCCATCCGCGCGGAAACGCCGGGGACAGGGATATTTGTCCCCCTGGGAAGAAGGCAGCCAGGTTCAAGGATTCAGGGCGCCACCCTGTCGCGTAGCCCATTTCCCATCCTCCGCATTCCCACAGCATCGTCAAAGTCAGCGTTTGTTATCACCAAATCCTGTCAATTCTTTTGACAGTTTCCCTTCCCCGTTCTCCGGGAGCTCCATTCACGGCTAGCCCCTAAAAGGCCCAGCCCATGCACTTCTCAGCTCTTGCTTGCTAACTGCGGGGTGAGCATCAGAGGGGTGGCAAGGAAGATCACTAAGTCTCTCTAGGCCCTCTTCCACTCTGAGGTCCCCAGCGCACAGGGCCAAAGAGTTAAGCTCCTCCCGGCTGCTATCCAGAAGCCAGCCGGCAGAGAATCGAGTTAGGGGAAGCCAGCAGGTCACCTCTAGCCTCCCTCTGGCTGCAATCAGGCCGGCCTCCTAACCCACGCTCTCTTACAGGCACTTTAACACACGTACCTACATTCTCCCAGGGTCCCACCCCAAATTACTGCTACATGTTTCAACTGGCTTCTGTCCAGACACGGGGTTCCTCCGTCCAGTTTTTCACGGTTTCAAATTAAATAGAGAATTTGGATGGGCAGTGAATAAGGATGCTCCACCGCTGGGAGCTCTTCCGCTGGCGGGTGTGCCGGTGTGTGCTAGGCAGGCACCATGCTAGTTCTAAATCCCGCTTGCTTCCTGGCACATTGCTGGAAATCCAGATGCCCAGGCGGTTTCCAGGCCCAGATCCCTTTGCCAAAGGCAGATGTGAGTTCTCCTAGCGCCAAATACCACCAACCTAATCTCTCTCTCTCTCTCTCTCTCTCTCTCTCTCTCTC